>PVJC01002751.1:32751-76393 GCA_004026665.1 Murina feae | reverse complement strand
TGCTGGGTAAAGTAATTTTGGCTGTAGGTTCTTGCTGTTCATCACTTTGAATATTTCTTGCCACTCCCTTCTGGCCTGCAAAGTTTCTGTTGAGAAATCAGCTGACAGTCGTATGGGTGCCCCCTTGTAGGTAACTAACTGCTTTTCTCTTGCAGCTTTTAGGATTCTCTCCTTGTCTTTTGCTCTTGGCATTTTGATTTTGATGTGTCTTGGTGTGGTCCTTCTTAGATTCCTTTTGATTGGGGTTCTCTGCACCTCCTGGACTTGGAAGTCTGTTTCTTTCACCAGGTGGGGGAAGTTTTCTGTCATTATTTCTTCAAATAGGTTTTCAATATCTTGCTCTTTCTCTTCTTCTGGTACCCCTATAATTCTGATATTTGTGCGCTTGAAGTTGTCCCAGAGACTCGTTACACTATCTTCATACTTCTTGCTTCATACTTTTTTTCTTTTCTTTTCTTTTCTTTTTTGGCTTTTCCAGCTGGATGAGTTTTGCTTCTTTATATTTCATATCTTTGACTTGATTCTTGCGATCCTCTCGTCTGCTGTTGGATCTCTGTATATTATTCTTTATTTCAGACAGTGTATGCTTAATTTCTAGCTGGTTCTTTTTCATATGCTCGAGGGTCTCACTAAATTTATTGGCAGTCTCTAGAATATTCTTGAAAAGTCTTATAACCGTGGTTTTGAACTCTATATCCAGTCGTTTGCGTTCCTCCATTTCTGTCTTTTGTGATTTGTTTCTTAGTCTCCGCATTTTGGCTTTCTGTGTTAGGTGTCCTATAGGGCCCAGTGATTCAGCCTCCCCAATCACCTGGGGTGGACACTCTGGTTGTATGCCTTTGAAGGCTGGGTGCACAGTCTTATAGTTATCACTGGGAGGTATCACTGGGAGGAAATGATCTGCGGGCTTTTCTCCTTGTTGTTTGGGGTTTGGATCTTTTGGAGTTCTGCCCCGGCTGCAGGTTGATTTGTGCTGCAGGCTGGCAGGCACACAGCTTGGGCGGGGTTGTAGGTGGGGTGGGGCGGGGTCTCAGAGTCACAGGGCGGAGCAACCCACAATGGCTGCTCTTCCGCTGCTGAGTCTGCGTGCACCTCTCAGTCCCCAAATCTCCGCGCCAGTGACTCCTGCGAACAGCACTGGCAGAAAATTCCTAGTCTTCAGCCCCGCTGCCCTGCAGCCCGCGCCGCACTCTTTGCGACCCCGGAAGTCCACAATCTCCTCTCTAGCCGCCAACCCGACCGAGCACAGCCGCCGCTCCCCTTCACCCGCGCTGCCGCCTCCGTTCCGCGCGTCCCTCGGTACCTTTCAGTTTTGGCGCAGGGAGCTTCCACTCAGTCTCAAAGCACTCCTTCTCTTGCTTTCTGGTTGCAAAGCCTCCCCTTCCTTGGTTCTGGAGGATGGCCGTTTATCTCTATAGTTGTATTTAAAAATATAGTTGTGGAGGCTGCGCATTTAGGTATATAGCTCATGCCGCCATCTTGGTTCTCTCTCACTTTCTTTTATTCTTATCTCCTCAGACTTTGGGTACCATGATGGCAGGTGCCATGTCTGTCTTTAGTTTACCCCTAAAAATTCAGTTCTTGGCCATGTGTCCCTAACATAGTATACACTTGATAAATATCGAAAAAGATTAATTTAAAATTGCCTGTTCCTTAAATGGCTCAAGCAGCATGCTTCAAAAACTAGTTGAATCCAGGACTAGTTAATTTTAGTAGTATCTGTTTTTATTTTTTTTAAATATCTTAAGTTATATATAATATTCTCCTATAATGTTTTCCATTCCCCCATACCTCTAATCTCTACTAAGTATAGTGATTTTGCTCTATTTGTTCTTTTTTTTAAATAATTTTATTAAAGTTTTGTTTCTCTCTGCCCCTTTCCTTTTAAAAACCACAAATGAATTGTGGGTAGGCATATGCTCCTAACCCTTATCCCAAGTCCTTTGTTCCTTCTTCTAGAACACTTCCCATCAGTGGGTCACTCCCTCATTCCAGGTCTTTCTCCAGATGTCATTTTTCTCAGTGAGGTCTTCCCTTACACATTCTTTTTTTTTTAATTATTTAATTTTATTTTTTAAATCCTCAATCAAGGATATTTTTCCATTGATTTTTAGAGAGAGTAGAAGAGAGAGGGAAGACAGAGTGAAATATCGATGTGAGAGAAACACATCAATTGGTTGCCTCCTACACACGCCCCGAACAGGGCCTGGGCCAGAGAGGAGCCTGCAACTGAGATACATGCCCTTGAATGGAATTAAACCCGGGACCCTTTGGTCCACAGGCCGATGCTCTTTCCATTGAGCCAAACTGGCTAGGGCTTGTTCTATTTATTTTTCATTAGGCTTTCAAAATATATATATACTAGAGGCCCAGTGCACGAGATTCGTGCATGGAGGGCTTGGGTGGGGAGGGCGAGTCCCTCAACCCAGCCTGCAACCTCTTACAGTCCAGGACCCCTTGGGTGATGTCTGCCTGCTGGCTTAAGCTCAATTCCCAGGCCCGCAGACAGACATCCCTCTTGCAGTCCAGGGCTCTCACAGTCCCGGACTGTGTATGGGTATGTATCAGATTTTTCTCTCCATGTTTCTTATTTTTGAAATGAGAGGTAAATGAAATGAGATGATAAGACAGAGTACAGTTTAGTGTCATGACATAAGACAAATTATTTAACATCTTCCTGCTTCAATTTCCCCATTGGCAAAATAGGGCTAATATAGTACCTACCTCATGTGAGGATTAAAGGTAAGGCGACCAGACATCCTGCTTTTGGCAGGGCAGTCCCGATTTTTAACAGTTTGTTGCGCGTCCTGCGGCATTTTAAAAAAGTCCCGATTACTCTTTTAATATTTTAAGTAATAATAAAAAATTTTTAAAAAGAAAAAAAAAGACACCCACCCCCCCCCCACCCCCCCGGTCAATGGTGTACTGCTTTAAATCTGGTCACCTTAATTAAAGGTGATAAAATATACACAACAATTAGCACAGTCCCTGCACATCATATGTGTTCAATAAATGTTACTTGCTCTTTGTCTCTGAGAGGGAGGCATCACTTGGCTGGTGCCTTCAAACTCAGAACAGGAGCCCCATGGGCTTGGGACCCAAACTGGGAGGCAAGGGGGACATGTTTTGGTGATACTGAGGTCTCAGGGGCCAGAGGTGTATGATGAAGCTGGTTCTGGAAGGTTAAGTGGAATGCTTTGGCTATGACTAATAGAAAACCTGACTTACCTTGAACCAATATTTTTGCCTTGAACCAATATTTTGTTGTTGTTGTTGTTGTTGTTGTTTCACATGACCAGAATTCTGGAGGTTGTTGGAGTTGACTCAGTTGCTTGACAATGCCATCAGAGTCCTAGTCTCTTTCTACTCCATGTTCCTTAGTGGGCTGGCTCTGGACTTAATACTTGTCTTCCCATGGTTCTAAGATAACCACTCCATCCCCAGGAGTTACGTCTTTGTAACTGGAAGGAAGGAGAGGTGGGACAAAAGGCCTTGTTCCATGGAGCTCTGTTCTTCTGTCAGCAGACTTCCTTTTCTGACTCATTAGCCCAAACTGTTGCCTGCCCGTCCAAGGAGAACAAAGCAAGCATGAATCAACCCTGGGTCTAGCTTATATGAGTCATCTCCTGGGCCTTCCTGACCAAACTGGGTTCAGTGGTGAGGAAGAAGATGAGAGAAGACAAGGCTGTTGGGTAGATACTTGAACATAGTTAGCAGCTTTTTCAGAATGCAGCTTTATATTTGGTATACCAGGATGTCACAGAGACTTTTTCACCGGCCCACTTAGTAATCCTCAGTCCAGATGTGTGAGATGAGGGGCATTCTGGTGATACTGTGTGCATGACATTTACCTCACTTTTGAGAAACAAAACGAGTTTGCAATGATTTGTCCTTAAAGATCCATAGCTCCTCCGGGACTCACCACTGTCTGGCCTCAGGAGTTTTACGTCCGATGGGTTTGTTCATTACACAACTCACCTAGCCTTCTCTATCCTCCTTCACAGTTACCTGAGTTAGAGAGTAGAGGTAAATGTTGAAGCCTTTAAATGGGGTTGCTCTTTTCATTTTATCCAATAGCTAAAAACTTGCTACCTCCATGTTCTTGTCTTAGGGCTAGATTGCTGTAAGTTGGTCTTGGTAGTAAACTTTTTTGAATAAGATCTAAGAAAGCCTGTGCTGTGCTGGAACCCAGCAAGCAGATTTTTTACAAGTATGTGCAAGGAAGCATAATCATTTGTTTGATTGGCCTCCTGCTGTGTACCATCACCACGTGGAACTTGTTATGGGGTAAAAGATGCTACAGTTACAACAGTAGGAATACTAGGTGTGGAATTAAGAGACATAGGTGTGAATAAGATAAGTCTCTTAATTTCTCCAGCCTTCAGTAACGAGGGGATAATAATATCTACCTCCTGGTGCTGTTGTTAAAATTAAATAGGATGATGTATGTGAACTTACCTTGAGTAGTGCTGTCACTTAGTGGGCATTCAAAACATATGAGATGAATCTGAGTTAAGTTAATAAAATGCAGGCCATATCTTCATGGTGAGATATATACACTTAAACAGCTTTAAAACATGGTAGAAAATAAAATGCCATACTTAAAAGTTTCTAGCCATGCAACACTGGTTCAATATGTTAAAATCAATTGATGAAGTCCACCATTTTAAGAACTAAATAAGAAAAATCACATGATTATACCAGAAGATACAGAAATAGCATTCGATAAAATTCAATATGCATTCAAAGTAAACTCTTGCCCTATCCAGTGTGGCTCAGTTGGTTTGACATCATCCCATGCACAGAGAAGTTGCTAGTTTATTCCTGGTCGGGGCACATGCACAGGATTCGGGCTCGATCCCCAGTGGGGGGCATGCAGGAGACAGCTGATTGATGTTATGCTTTCACATTGATGTTTCTCTCTTCTCCCTTCCTCTCTCTGTAATGAGCTATTTTTTTAAAAAAAGAAAAAACCTCTTAGCAAACTAGAAGGGAAATAGAGAAGAAATAGAAGGGAACGCCTTTAACGTGAAACCAAAGATAGATCTCAAGAGGTATTATTCTATTTACATGAAATTGTGGAACAAGCAGAAGAACTAAAGTGATGGATCAATGGTCTCATGGTAGAGAGGGTGGACACACTATGACTGATAAAGAAGAGCATTACAAAACTATGTAGTTAACATCATACCTACTGGTGAAAGATGGGTTATTCTACCTAGTATTCAGGGAGATCATTCATTTCTATTCAACATTGTACTGAAGTCCTAGCAAATGCAATAAAACAAGAAAACACAAAAGGCTACCCTAGCTGGTTTGACTCAGTGGATAGAGCATCAACCTGTGGACCTGAAGTGTCCTGGATTCAATTCCTGTCAAGGGCACATGCTTGGTTTGTGAGCTCGATCCCCAGTGGGGGACATGCAGGAGGCAGCTGATCAATGATTCTCTCTCATCATGGATGTTTTTTCTATCTCTTTCTCCCTCTCTCTTCTACTTTGAAATCAATAAAAAATATATTTTTTTAAAAAGAAAAGAAAAGGCATTCAAGTTGGAATGAAAGCAATAAAACTATCTGTATTTATAAATGACATGGTTAGCTACCTAAAAGGATCCAAAGGAACTGTCAAACAAACAAAAAAAAAAGCTCTTGGAACTATTAAATGAGTTGTATCACAGGAAACAATGTCAACATTTAAAAATCATGTCTACTACATACTAATAACTAACACTTGGAAACTGAAATTTAACAAGCAGCCTCATTTATAATACTCCCTCCTAAATGAAATATTTAGGTATAACTATAACAGAGTATGTCCAAGATCTGTATACTGAAAACTACAAAATGCTAATGAAAGAAATCAAAGGAAAACTAAATAAATTGAGAGACATACTTGGCTCATGAGTTGCAAGATTCAATACAGTTAAAATGTCAACTGTCGCCCTAACTGGGTTGGCTCAGTGAATAGAGTGTCAGCCTGCGGACTGAAGGGTCCCAGGTTCGATTCCAGTCAAGGGCATGTACCTTGGTTGCGGGCACATCCCCAATAAAGGGTGTGCAGGAAGCAGCTGATCGATGTTTCTCTCTTATTGATGTTTCTAACTCTCTATCCCTCTTCCTTCCTCTCTGTAAAAATCAATAAAATACTTTTTTAAATGTCAGCTGTCCCCAGATTGATCTATAGATTTAAAGCAATCAAAATCTAAAAAGGATTTTTTTGTAGATATCAACAAGCTTACTCTAAAATTTATATGGAAAGGCAAAAGAACAAGAATAGCGAAAGCAGTTTTGAAAAAGAACCAAGTTGGAGGATTCACACTAATCAAGACACAGTAATACTTGGGAAAGGTTAGTCACATTGGTCAGAGCAATAGCATAGAGAGCCCAAAGATCAACTCATGCAAATAGAGTAAACTGGATTTTAATAAAGCAGCAAAGGTAATTCATTGAGGAAATGACAGTAGTTTCAACAAATGGTGCTGGAAAAGTTGGACGTCTGTGTGTAAAAAAAAAAGAATCTCAACCTACACCTCATACCATATCCAAATATTAAATAAAAATGTATTAAATATAAAAATAAAACACAAAACTATAAAACTCTTAGAAGAAACCATAGGAAGAAATCTTTATGATCTTAGTTTAGGCAAAGAGTTCTTAGAGATGACAACTAAAAGCATGATCCATTGTTTTTCAAAATTGTTAAGGTTTAACTTAAAACTTTTGTTCTGCAAGAGACATCCTAAATATAATGAGAAGACAGTCTTCACGCTCTGGTAAAATATGTAAAAATTACATATCCAACAAAGGACTTGTATTGAGAATATATAAAGAACTCGCAAAATTCTACAATAAGAAAACAAATAAGTTGGGCAAGAGTTACTTCATCAAAGAAGATATATGGTTGACAAATAAACACATGAAAAGATGCTTAACATTAGGAAGATGCAAATTAAAACCACCATGCGATACCACTGTATATCTATTAGAGTGGGTAAATAAATTCTAACAATGCCAAGTGTGGCTGAATATGTGGAACAACTAAAACGCTCATGTTTTGCTAGGAATACAAAATGGGCCAGCCACTCTGCAAACATTTTGACAGTTTCTTAGAAAGGTAAACACACTCTTAGCAAATGACCCAGCCATCCCACTCCTGGGCATTTATCCCAGAGAAATGAAAATGCATATTTACACAAAAGATCTCTACATGAATGTTCATAGCATTATTCATAATTATTGAAAACTGGGTTGGAGGGGTGGACGGACAAATGTTCCTTGGTGAGTGAATGGATAAACTCTTGTTCATTCATGTAATGAAATTCTACTCAGCAATGAGAAAGGAATGTTTGCAATGACTTGGATCAATCTTAAATGGATTATGCTAAGTGGAAAGAAATCAGTTTAAAAAGGTTACTGTAGTATATGATTCCACTTATATCACATCCGGAAAAAGCAAAATTATAATGACGGGGAGCAAAGCAGTGGTCACCAAGAGTTAGAGCAAGGGGGGTGGTCTCTGCAAAGGGCTAGCCTGAGGGAAGGGGGGCGGTATTGGCGATGTCCTTTATCCTGTAAGTGGTAGCAATTATAGAAATCCTTACATGTCTTAACTCATAGAACTGTACACTTAAAAAAAGAAAAAAAGAATGTTATTGTGTTTAAACTTTAAAAACTCTGGCCAGAATCAGAACACAGAAGGCAAGTGGGCACAAGGCAGCTGGCTCCTGCCTGATTGGTGTTGAATCACCTTCCAAAACAGGAGGGCTCGGCACTGGTTTGATAGAGTGCTCAAGCCTCTCAAGTTTCCGCTCCCTTGAAATGTGGGGTTCCCTTGCTGCCTCGAACCCAAATGGCACAGGCTAAGTGTTTTCACATGGACGCGGCTTCTGTGCCTCTAATGGGTTTCAGGGAAACGCCGTCAGTGGGGTGGGGTGTGGACCTGCATATGCGTTTCCTGCTACTGAGGACCGAGGCCACACAGTGCAGGCAGTGGCACAGATGAGACTCCACTGGGACCACACAGACTCACAAGCTGCTTCAAATCTGCCAGGGCCCCGACATTCCCAACAACTAAAACGAAACAGAGAGGCAGCCCGGGGTGCTGGAAACATCCCTGGCCTGGAGCGCAGGCCCCGTGTGACGGTGGGAGGTCACTTTATGTGGGCCGCCTCTGCTTGCGAAATAGCCATGGGGTGGGGAACAGAATAGGCCAGGGGCTCTCAAGCGGGGCTTTTGAATTTTAGGGGTGAGTGGGAAGGGGTTGGGGTGGTAAAGGGGATGCTGGAAGTTGGGCCTGGCTTCCTTGTGCCAAGCAACAGCCTGAGCTGTTCCACCCTGATGCTTTATAGACTGGGCCACTGCACGAAGTCTGCTAGTTAAAGAGCAGCTTCTGCTGCTTTAAGCAAGGTTGGGTCACCAGGGGACCAGGTGGTCTGTAAGGTTCCCGAGGGGCCCTGGGTTTCCCCGAATGTTCACAAGCAAGCTGGTGATCCCCCCGCTGGGACCCCGACCCCACCTCTCAGTGAGGGGGACGCTCGGGCCTATAAGCTCGGATTCCCGAAGGCTTCACTCTGGGATATCGCTTTGGACAGACTTAGGGGTAGAAAGTTTCTTAAAAGAGGCTCCAAATAATTTAAATGACAGCATTTTAAGTCATGTGGGGGGGAGGGTGATCTTTTAAAAATGTTCCCATCTAAATTTGCAGACCTGTTTGTACAAACAAGTCAAAGGCAATTTTCTTCATGGAATTACCAGCACATGGGACCTTGCATTATACTTTTGTGCCTGAGACATGCCTTTTTCTCTTTCCTGACCATATGCACCCTTCCTCCCCTGCCCCCCACTTCTGCCAGCTCACATAAAACGAAGAGAGAGACCAAGTTCAGGCTCTTCTCATAATATTGGGGCTCTTGGCCAAGGAGAAAAGGAGGAAGACAGGGCCTGGCGGGGGGACTGCCCAGGCCACAGGGCTTGGCGTCAGTTAGATGGCCCCGAAGGCCAGCCAGCTCAGATGAAAGGTCCTGAGCCAGTAGATGGAGATTCAGGGCAGAGAAACTGAGGCATATAAGCTGATTGATCGGCCCTCTGCCCAGTCATATGCAATCAAGAGAGGAAGCACAGGTTTCTTTTGTGAAGCTCAGATTCTTCTGTTATGGGTGCTTTGGGGCCCCTGTCAGACATTGGAGGGTTTTTTCCTTGTTGGCATGCTGTTGGGGCAGGTGGCCTCCTGTGATCTGGGCGAAGGAACAGAGTGTTAAAGCACTTGTAAGCCCCACCCCCTTCCCACAAGGTCTCTGTTGTGATAAGGGTCAGGGCCAGGCAGCATGTGCGGACACCAGGTGCCCCACCCGTAAAGGAGCCTCTGTACTCAGAGGGGCCCCCTCGGTGCAGTGCTCTGCTGTCATCATCTTACATTCTCAATAGTTTCTGATTAAGAGGCCCCACATTGTTGCATGGCTCTGGCCTCCACGAATTACGTAGCCAGTTCTGTCCAGACTTTTAGGTTTGGCCTAATAGTTATTGCGTTATTATTTTCATGTTGTATATCTTAACTCTCAAAAAAAAAAACATGTTTGACATTTCTACATAGTTTTAAACTCATACTTAGAGTAATCATCTGGACTTCTTGGGGGATTGCTGCCAGTCTAACTGTAGGGGAATGCGGACTGCCAGCCAGCAAGCAGCTTTTTAAAAACCGTGTGCGTGTCATGGGAGAGGATGTATAGACAGACACACACAGATGTATAATCAAGTGCAGGAGGAGCTTCGCATGAGGGCAGAACCGCTTCGTCATTGAGGAAACACCCTATTGGGGGACTTCTAGGTGCCAGCCATGCTGACCATGGGGACACTGAGAAACACAGCACAGCCCCTGCCCTCAGGGAACTCCTTGTTTAAACAAGTGTTTTTCAGACGTTTTAAACCCCAGCCCATAGTAAGAAATGAGCAAGCCAGTACCCATACACATATCACACGTACATAGAAAGTGCAGCAGTAGTTTTGTGGAACAGTGTGCTTACTATGCAGAAATATTCTGTATCCTATGTGGCTTTTTGTGTGTGTGTGTGTGTGTTTTTTAATGCTAGTTGTAGCACATGAAGTTGATTTCATAACCCATTAGCTTAAGTTTAAAAAGTATCACTCTGATGGGAGAGACGGATGGGCAAGCAAACAATGATATTTTGAAAAGCGTGATAATGGAGGGGGGAGGCATGCAGATTTCTCAGACAAAGTGTTATTTGCTCTGAGTCTTGAAGGTTGAGAAGGAGTTTTCTCGGTGGAGAAGCTGGCTGTGGCCACAAAGAATTCCAGATTCTGGGGCCAAGTCTGCACCTGGGGACAGGTAGGGGCTCCATGAGGCTGGGGACTCTGGGGAGATGGTCCTGGAAAGGCGGGGCAGGGCTTCCCATGCCAGGCAGGGAGTTCAGTCACTATCCTATGTGAAGCACTGGAAGTGTTTTTAATAGTTTGATTTGAATTATAATTTATACACCATAAAATTCACCCACCGTAAGTGTAGTCGTACTTTCATACAGGTGTTTAGTGCATTTTTACAGCTGTGTGACCACCACAACCCACTCTTAGAACCTTTCCACAATCCCCAAGAGTTCCCTTGTAATCATTTCCAGTCAGTTCCCATTTCTAGCCCCATCCCCAGGCAACCACTGACCTGCTTTCCGTCTCTACAGATTTGTCTTTTCTAGAAATTTTAAACAAAGGAATCATGCAGTATATGGTCTCGTGTGTCTGGCTTCTTTCCTCAGCATCCTGTTCCCAAGGTCCCTGCATGTTGTTGTGTATAGTAGTATTCTGTTGATTTTACCCACTAGATTATATTATGCATGTATACATGTATGTATACATGTATGTATCTGTGTCCAATATATATATTGGTGAGGTGGTGAACATTTGGGGTGTTTCCAGTTTGGAGCTCTATGAATATAGCTTGTCTGAGCATTTGCGTCCAAGTCTGTGTGGACGTGTTTTTCTCTCTCCCTGGGGGGCGAGTGTAGGCATGGAATCGCTGTGTTGTGTGGTGAGTGCGTGTGTCACTCTGTAGGAAGCTGCTGAGCTGACTTCCACGGCTGCTGTGCCATTTTGCATTCCCACCAGCAGTGTACGAGGGTGCCGGTGTCTCCACATCTGCAGGATGCTTGGAGGTAGATGTGATTACATCTGCCTTTAAGAAGATTCCTCCAGCTATAGGATGGGGGCAACTGGGAAGGAGAGGGAGAGGGGGGAGGCTGAGGCAGAGGAAGAAGTCAAGGGACCACCAGGCTCAAGCAGGGACCCTGAGGGATGGAGAGGAGGGTTGGGTGTACCCAGAGTACAGGGGACAGAGCTAAGGAGCACTTCCCGAACTGGCTTCGAGTCACACAGTGTCAGAGAGAGAAGATGGTGGTGAGCTGGGAGTCAGACTTGCATCTAGATAGAGATGATGGTGCTGAAGTCACTGGCCTATGGTAGGTTCCCATCCAGTGAGGCGGGCTCAGCAGTCAGGCCCCTTAGGACTCTTCCCAAATCCCTGAGGGAAGGGTTCCCAGCCCCGGCTGCACGTGGGAACCACTGGCACTGGAAGAGATGTGCTTTAGCTGCTCTGGGTGCAGCCTGGACGTGCAGAGGGTTCCAGGCCCTGGGGATTCCATGCACCTGGACAGCTCCCAGGCCAGTTCCCAACTGGGGTGCACACTTGAAACCTTGGTGGGGGGAGGGGGGAAGGGGCATTGAGAAACTGTGATGCCTGGGTCTTACCCAGAGCTTTTAGTATCATTGGGAAAGGTTGAGGCCTGACCACCAGAACTTGTAAAGTCTCCCCAGGTGATCGGACGTGCAGGCAAAGGGTGAGAGCCGTCACTCCAGGCAACTTGTTTGGACCTGAGAAGCATTCCAAGTAGGTGTTCCCAGTGCCGGCATTTCCCATGTTCTTGACTCTTGCTGCTTCATTAGTGCACCAAGAAATTATTTTTTCCCCCTTTTCAAATGCACAGATCGTTTTTCTCAAGCATTTTATAGCACATGTTAAAAAATAAATAAAACCAGCTCCAGCCAGGCGGCTCAGTTGGTTGGAGCCTTGTCCCTGTACATCAAAAAGGTTGCGGGTTTCATTCCCAGTCAGGGAACATACCCAGGTTGTGGGGTGAGTATGGGAGGCAACTGATTATTGTTTCTCTCTCTCTCTCTCTCTCTCTCTCTCTCTCTCTCTCTCTCTCTCTTTCTCTCTCTCCCTCCCTCCCTCCCTCTCTCCCTTCCTTCCTCTCTCTCTCAAATCAATAGACATACCCTTGGGTGGGGATTCAAAATTAAAGATAAATAAATAAATAAATATAATAAAACCAGATTTCAGTGCACATGTTTTACAAATCCATCTGTTTTACATAAGATATTTACAAATACGGACACACAAGGAATTTCAAGAGATTTTGTGGGTAAGGAACCAGCATATTCGCTGTATGTTGCCTATTCTGATTTGCACAGAGCCTGTACCCATAAACACAGATTGGACACACGTGATGAACCGAGTACTTACAGGTAAAACAGCTTATGTAACAGGCCCCAGATCAGACTGGAGAGCTCATTTATGCATACTTTTCTTCCCCAAATATTTTCAGATCGTAAATTAAATAAACAAAAACAATGGCTCATACCTTTTGGTTCCTCCAGGTGTTTGGCACTCATGCATTCCTGCCCATGAAACCCAAGTGCCTTTTTAGCAGTAACTTGAGGAAGTGGTCAGAGCCAACTTGCTTTTTAAAGCTGCACTGTTTTAGCAAGTGGGCTTGCCTGTTAGGTTCTCTAGGTACTGTTTGCATTCTTCACACTTAAGGCCCAGTTCTGTGGTGTGGACCAGGGCAGAAGGTCTCAGGACGGAGACCTGAGATTTTTGAGGCCTGACCAGCAGCCTTGGGTTAATCTCAGACTTGGGTTTATTCACTACAGCCATCGGGGACCTCTGAGTCCACAGTGGGCACTTAGACCAGGCCCCCCAGTGATGAGCTCAGCTAAGACCCACCCCTGGGGCCCCTTGCTGGTCAGGGCCCTGGGTCCAGTCTCCCACTGCCCCCAGCACTGGGTCACTTTCTTGTCTTCTGCCTCTTGGCTGATGAAAATGGGAGCTGGTACTGGGGTTGATGGAAACACAGGACTGCCCTCATAGGGGTCAGTTAAGGGATGGGGGAGCATGGAGCCATGGCTGAGGAGACTTAGGGGGGACAGTGGGCTCCTTTAGGGCCTGGTCCCTTGGAACTCAGAGTAAGATCAGGGATGTAGGTTCAGAGGCTGCATTCATCCCTGGGCAGGGCAGCAAAAGATAGGTCACAGGTCATGCTGAGCAGGTGATGCAGTTGGAGCTCAGCTACAGTCCCAACAGGGACACTGAGGCAGGGGCCAGGAGTCCCACTCCCACCCCTCCCACCACATGTCCATTTTCCACTAGGAATGATTAAGAGTGGGACTCCTACTGAGCCCAGGATGCCATGGAAACAGGACAGTTCCTGGTGCCCACCTGCCCCCGGGCTCTGTGCTCAGCTCCTCACCTGCAATCCCTGGTGGATCATAAAAGAGCCAGACGTGATTCTGATCAGTCACCACCCCCACCCCCCACCCCCCACCCCAGGAGTGAGATGAAAGAGCAAGGTCATGCTCCACTGAGGTGGAGGGCAAGGAAGTAACAACATTGTACTTGGTGACAGGCTCCTGGGCTCAAGTGCCCCCTCCACCACTTAAGAACATTGTGACATTGGGGAGGGAAACAAGGGTTTACGAAGAGGTGAGGCTGTGACCCTCAGTCTCTTCCTTTGCAAAATGGGGATGTCACCCCTCAAGGAGTGTGAGTTGAGGCTGCCAGGAGCTTGGCACAGTTCCTTCATAGGTAAGTGCCCAGGAGATGTTGGCTGTGAGTTCTGTGCTCTAAACAGGTGGACTGTGCAAGGAGCCTCATTCATCTTTGGGTTCCCACCCTTTTGCTCAGCAAGGACATCTTAGCTGGGTCACTGGAGGCCGCACGATGACAGCGTAAGAGGAGCAGCAGCTCAGCCAGCATCCTGGTGCCTTTGTTCTGAGGCCTGGAACTCGTATCTAACAACACTCGTCACGCACTCTCCCTTTCATCCGCGCTGACCTCTGCCTGAGGCCCGCCTGAGCCCAGGTGCATCCTGTGAGCCTCAGTGAGAATGTCGCTGGCTCTGTGAAGTTGGCCCCGGGTGGCCCAGCAGAAATGAACAGGCCCTCTGTGTCCTCCCATAAGGCCTGGCCCGTCGCGATGCTGTTTAGTATAATGGCCTGTCGCATGGCTGCCTCCCCGTGTTCTGTGAACTCATCCGGGCCTGCGTCATATCCTATTAACAAAAAGAACAACCAAAAATGGCAGTCAGCATATTCTGTACTAACTAGGTGGCAAGCATTGTGCTTGGCGATTCTCGAACACGATCTGATTCGTTCCTCCTCACAGCACCAGGAAGCTGTGGGGGCCAGAGGTGCCTCCCCCAGAACCACCCCCAAACATGCAATGTGAGTACAAACAGTGCCCTTTTATGCAGCTCCCACCTCACCACCCTGAACCCAGGCGCCTTCCTCCCCTGAGCCTTTCCTAATCAGAAATTCAGGGGCTTCCCGGGAAGCCTGAGAGATGAGTCCTATTAGTGCCATTATACAGAGAAGGAAACTGAGTGAGAGCTAAGATACCTGCCCACAGGTTACCTGGCAGAGCCACCATCAGCCCACTCTGAACTCTCCCGCCCCGCCTCCTCCCCCCCGCCCCCCAACATACACACACATGCAGTTGAAGGTCACTGCAGGCCCCAGTGGAGACACGCTGTTCCCCAGGCTCCATGTCTGCAAATGGTCCAGGAGGTAACTCAGCTGGGAGTTCTTGCCCTCACCCTGCTCACCCCTTCCCACTTCATCTGGTGATTAAAAGGGAGGAGAAAATATACAGTACACACATCCCCCAGGGCTCCAGGGCTCCAGGATCTGGTTCCAGAAACAGAAAGGTTACTTTATTAGCTGTCACAGAAATTTCATTATGACCCCAAAGTAATTTCCCCAGAGAGAGGCCAATCTCCAGGAGCCAGAAATAGACCAAGAGATTACTGCTTATCCCACTGGGCAAGCAGCACCTGTATCCGGCGCTTGTTTGGAGTTAGTGAGCTGCTCTGGCTTGGTGCTTCCCCCTCCCTGGACGGCAGAGGCTCCTGGGAAACACGGGGTCTGCCAGCAGCCCACAGCTCAGGTCATTGCTGGGTGCCCTGCCTGAGCCACCGGCTGTGGGCACAGGAGCGGGTGTGGCCTGCTAAGCGGCACGCTGCAGCCTAGGAGGGAAGCACTGCCTTTCAGGAAGGGCCAGAAGCTCTGAAATCAGACGGTCTGAATCCCACCTCTGTTACGCTCCAATAGAGCCACTGGGCCCTACAAGAGCCTCTTAGGGGAGGCTGAGCCCCTTGGACCGCACCCGGGAGGAGCCATGGGCAAGTCCCAGAGGGAGGAGCAGGGAGGAAGGAGCATGGTCGGGGCCATGTACTCAGAAGGAAATGGGCTGCAGGAGACAGTGTGGGAGCTCTGCACTGTCTAAGCAAGAGGCCACGCGGCCCCACCAAGAAGATGGAACCAGGGCATTCTCAGCACAGATGCCCCTGGGCCTGGATTGCCAGGAGGCTCGGATGATCAGGGAGCAGAACAACTTGCCCCAGAGGAAGGGAGAGGGAAGCCGCTTCACTTTTGGGTGGTGTGGTGGCAGGAGCTCTGGGCTTGAGGCAGGCAGACCTGGTCAGCCCTAGCTCTGCCCTTTATTGCCTGGTGGGGCATCATTGCCCTTCCTGGGGCTCACATACCCCCACCTGTGGAGTGGAGATGACACCCACCTCCCAAGGCTGGGTGAGGGTTACAGCCACTGAAATGCAGGCTCATGTTTCTGCCTATCTGCCTGCCCTTCCCACTCAGAGGGCACACTTAGGCACCTCTGCCAAGTGCGAAGAGAAGACGCCAGTCCAGTGAGGGACAGTGCAGGGGGGCCTCAGCTCACTGTGGGGCCACCCCATCTGTGTGCTGGCCCTGAGGACCCCTGGGTATAGGAAGGGAGGTGGCTGGGTGGTGATAAAGATGCCGGGGCAGGCCCCCACAAACCCCATTGGAGCATCTGAGACTGATGCAATCACCATCTGCTTCTGAGTCCTCATTCCAGCAGCTGAAGGGTTAAAATCCGGATGCCCGGGCCTGGTTCTAGAATAAAATGAAGCTCTGAAATAGCCACAGGCTAAGGGAGTGGTATTGCCCTGGAGGACAGGAGACATCCCGTCCCCTGCCCAATCTGAAGCTGACATCAGGAGGTCAGGAGACATGGCTGCTCCCCTGGTTCAGGGGCTGAAGCCTTCGGTGCTGAGAGAGACTGCAAGTCGCCAGATGCATCGGCCAGGCCGGGCCGGACTGTCAGTCCACAGCATTCTTTCATCCTCTTCGCACCGAGTTCCGAGGAATGGAAAGCAGCCCAGTTCCTGGAGGCTGCCCAGGTCCCTGTCACTGCCAGGGCACTGGAGGCCACGGGCCTCACACTGAGCTTGGTGTGTGCAGGTTCCACCAGCCTCCAGGGGCCAAGGTGCTGAGGCCTCCGTGTAAACTTGAAGCCACTTGTCCTCCCAGGAGAAACTTGATGTTTATGGTTTCTGTCCAGCAACTACTTAAATTTGTGTTCAACTTTTATATTTTGACTCTGTGTAATTAGGCTTAATCGCTTTATGTTTTGGAAAAACAATAAGAAGCATGGAGGCTGGTGGGGCTCATCGTGTCCTGGCCCTACGGCATCCTGCTGGTTGAGGTTTTCAACAGGAAAAGTATCTTGAATGTTTTGTGGTACAGGATGGCTTCTCCTTACATTCTTCTCTCTTCAGTTAGAAAAGCAAAAGCTCTGGCCCAGGGGTCCCTCGGGTCTGGCAGGGGTGCCAGCCTCAAGTTGCTGAAGCACCTTCGGGCCTGGACAGAGGTCGGTTTGGGAAGCCAGAGGCCTCGCTCCAGGAAATGCCTCGGGAGCCGGGCACAGAAGCTTGTTGGCCTCAGGCGACGCCATGCCAGGACTTCTGGTTCCTCTTACTCCTCTGCTGAGATCAGAAACAGGGCTTGTGATGGGTCAGAAGGCCTGCTGCAGTAGAGCCCCGAGGGTGACTTGCCACTGGTGGGGCCTGGCAAGGCCTGGCCTGCCCGTGTCTCCTCAAGAGCCTGAGAGAGTGAGGTCACTGTGCCCACCTGGCAGGGAGATGTGGGCCATGGCGGTCAAATCCTGTCCCGACCGCTCTCCACAGGCATCATTTCCACTGCTGCATGGAGGGTCCAGCGAGGGCGTAGACAGCAGACAGTTTCCTCCCAAAACTTGTGGTCAAAGCCAAGCCAGATAAAGGGACAGGAAGGAGAAGGGTCTGCTGCATGAACGTGGCACATGTCGATGCTCAGGATGTGTGTGGGGTTTTAACTGAGATGTGACCGACATATACCATTATACTGGGTTCGGGTGTACAACATCATGCTTCGACGTTTGTATACACTGAGACTTGATCACCACTAATAAGCCTAGTTAACATCTAACACCACACATAGGTACAAAATTTATTTTTCTTGTGTGAGAACTTTCCAGATCTATTTTCTTAACAACTTTAAAATACAAAATAGAGTACTGCTCACTATAGTCACCATGCTATATACATTATACCCCCAGAATTTATTTATTTTATAACTGGAATTTTTTATCTTTTGACTTCCTTCACCCATTTTTCCCACCTCCCCAACCCCCTCTGGACCATCAATCTCTTTTTTGTAAATATGAGCTCAGTTGTGTGTGTGTGTGTGTGTGTGTGTGTGTGAGTGTGTGTGTGTTTAGATTATGCATATAAGTGAGATCATATGGTATTTGTCTTTCTTTGTCTGACTTATTTCACTTAGCATAATGCCCTCATGGTCCATCCATGTTGTCACAAACAACAGAACTTTCTTTTTATGGCTGAATATATTCCCTTGTATATAGATGCACCATAATTCCTTTACCCCTTCATCTGCTGATGGACACGCAGGTTGTTCGTATCTGATAAGGAAAGGCAGCAGAAGCAGAAAGCTTTTGCTTGACTGACCTAAATTTAAAACTCAGGTCTGCTATTTTATGTCTGTTGAACCTTAGGCCAGTTACTTAATCCCTCTGAACTTTAGTTTTCATATTTATAAAATGGGGATAATAATACTGATTTGGTATGCTCGTGCTGCTGACAAAATGAGAAAATGCAAGTCTGTGTTACTGATGGACAGACATACCATGTTTGATATTCAGGAACAATAGCCACTGGCATCATGATTACCTTCTGGCTCACCCTTTGCCTGACACACAGACATATTCTTTGTCTCACTCATAATTCAGGTTGTTGTTGTTTTTTAATTTGGGTAAAATTTGCACCAATATCTGAGTTTCTGGCTTTTGTGTAAAATAGGCAGCTCTGGCAATGCTGGGCCATTATCTGGACATGGCTGTGACTGGCTGGAGCAGGGCCTAAGGACCCCTCCAGCAGGACTTGAGCTCTCCTTCCGCCATAGTTCCCACCACTCCCTATTGCCTAATGCCAGGTCAGCCTTGCTCACTTGAGGAGCTGGTTGTGCCTTCTCATCAGGTTTTGCAATAACCCCTCCATCCCCATGGGACAATGTGAGCACAGGTCCTCATCTTTTCGGATGAGCAGTTTCCTCCCTGAAGTTCCAACACAGGGCAGGAGGCCAGAGGAGTCGGTCTCTTGAATGAAATCAGTGACACAGCTGGTAGGTCGCTGACAGAGTCTGGACTGAACGTTCCTGGGGCTGCCCCTTGGGGACATGGGAGCAGGCAGGATTCAGGTCATCACCGGCTGATGCAGGTGGGCGGCCTCCCTCTGAGAATCTCAGGGCTGTGGTGCACTTCCCACCCTGCACAGAGATGGCCTGGCGCTGGACTGAGACAGCTCAGATGGACACCTGTGGACTTGGCTGAGGATCTGTGGAAGGAAGCAGGGCTTGTCCCGAGGCCTCAACTCCTAGGGAACTGGGCCGGCTGGTGCTGTGGTACTGCCCACCAAAGCCCAGAGACAGCTTATCCCTCAGGACCACTGCAGGTGCCACCAAATCATAGTTTATGGCCCAGGAAGGAAAAGAAACCCTCCAGGAACTGTCTGTATGTGTTTTGTTTGTTTATTTGTTTGTTTTGGGGGCAGGGGGTTGTGTGTGTGTGTGTTTAATAGATTTGTTAAGAAGCAGTTTTAGGTACCTAACAAAATCAACATCCCAAGTGGTATATTTGTTATAATAGATGAACCTACATTGACATATCATCACCCACAGTCCATAGTTTACCTTAGGGTCACTCTTGGTAGTCTGTGTGTTGGGACAAACGTATGATGTATAGCCACCAATACAGTATCATGTTGCCCTAAAGATACTCTAAGGTACTCTGCCTATTCATCCCTCCCTCTCCCTTAACCCCTGGCAACCACTTTTACTGCCTCCATAGTTTTGCCTTCTTTTCTAGAATGTCACATACTTGGAATCATACAGTATGTAACCTTTTTCAAATTGGCTTCTTTCACTTAGCAATATGCATTTAAGTTTTCTCCGTGTCTTTTCATAGCTTAATAGCTCATTTCTTTCTCTTTTTTTAAATACTTCGTTGTTTAAAGTATTACATATGTCTCCTTCCCCCCCCCCCATTGGCCTCTCTCCGGTCACCCTCACCCCCCAGCACATGCCCTCACCACCACCACCACCCCAGTGTCTGTGTCCATTAGTTATGCTTATATGCATGCATACAAGTCCTCTGGTTGATCTCTTGCCCCTCCCCCACCCTCCCCTGCCTTCCCTCTGAAGTTTGAGGGTCTGTTTGATGCTTCTCTGTCTCTGGATCTTAATAGCGCATTTCTTTTCAGCACTGGATGACATTCCATTGTCTATACCCCAGTTTGTATATCCATTCACCGATTGAAGGACATCTGACTGCTTCCAGGTTTTGGCACTTAGGAGTAAAGCTGCTATAACATCCATGTGCAGGTTTTTGTGTGGATGTAGGATTTCAACTCCTCTGTGCAAATACCAAGGAATGTTATTGCTGGATTGTCTGGTAAGACTATGTTTAATTTTGTAAGAAATTTCCAAACTGTCTTCCAAAGTACCATCTTGCATTTTCCTCAGCTATAAATGAGAGTTTCTGTTGCTCACATCCTCTCCAGCATTCGGTGTTGTCAGCATTCTAGATTTTGACCATTCTAATAGGTGTGTAGTGCTGTCTCGTGGATTTAATTTGCACTTCCCTGATGACGTCTGATGTGGAAAATCTTTTCATGTGCTTGTTTCCCATCTGTGGACCATCTCACGAGGTATCTGTTCCAGTCTTTGGCCCATCTTTTCATTGGATTGCTTGTTTTCTTATTGTTGAGTTTTAAGAGTTCTTTGTATATTTTGGAAAGCAGTCCTTTATCAGATGTGTCTTTTGCAAATATTTGCTCCCATCCCCTGGATTGTCTGACAGTTTGTTTGTTTTTTTAATTTTTATTGATTTTAAGAGAGAAATATTGGTATGAGAGAAGAACATTCATTGGCAGCCTTCTCCCTCCTCACACCAGGGGTCGAGCCTAAAACCCAGGCATGTGCCCTGACCAAGAATCAAACCGACAAACGCTTCAGTGCATGGACGACGCCCACCAACCGAGCCACACTGGCCAGGGCTGACAGCTTGTTTTTAAATGGCTGATCCAGACCCCGTCTGGTAGGGAGGGGGGTGTGTGGCTTCCGCCACTCTGACAGTCCCTAAAGGGGTGCCTCCGAGGAAGACCAGGACCTATGCCCTGCCCTCGGCACTGAACGTGACAGCAGACATCAGCAGGGCCTGCGTCCAACGGTCGAGTGTACATGGGGGCACACACGAGAACCCCGTGTCCCGCCTGCCTCGTGGGGCATCTCTGAGAAGTGGCGTTTATGAAGATGTGAGACAATGTGGGAGACGTGAGCCACTGGATGATGAGGTGGGGAACGCAGGACTCGGAAAGGCACAAGCTCAGATGAGAGCTCCCAGACTAGAAAGGAATTCTCGGAAGTCTGAATAGTTCTGGTGGGTTGATGGACTTGTGAGTGGATTTTTCTCCTTTCTAGTTTTCAAAAGATGGATACTATTATAATAGATCTTCGTTTATTAAGACAACTATTTATTTAAAAATATTGAATTCTTGATCTGGCTGGTGTTTACAGTGCTTAGAGTGTCGGCCCACACCCCCCAATGGATCTCGGGCACATTCTTGGGTTGCAGGTTCGCTCCCCACCCCCTGTTGGGGCACGTGCTTGAGGCAACCAGTCAATGTGTCTCTCATGTGGATGTTTCTCTCTCTCCCACCATCCCTCCCTTTTACTTTCTCTGAAAAGCAATGGGAAAAGTATCTCCGGTGAAGATTAGAAACGAATTTTTTAAAAAACAACTGATGCTTACTGTGTCGGCTGCCATCCCTGACCATGCTAAACCAGGAGTTCTGCAGTGGCATCGAGGGAAGGGCGAGGACTGCGAGCCCCCTGGCTGCACCTCCGTGCTGTGGAACAGAGGAGGGGTTCCCACCTGGGAGAGAACTCCAGATTCTGATGTGGGGGCCTTACTGGGGTGGCGTGTTTAGAGAAGTAGAAAGTTCTGGGAGGCTGGCTTTCTGCCCCCACCGTTACCTGTGGCCACTGTGCCACTATGCTTTTGGGACACAAACCTAGCATGCTTTCCTAATTGGCTGATATCGAAGCATCTTTCCAAATAAGTGCCGAGCCAGCGGGAACTGCAGTTGGAGGGAGGTGCTGGCGGTGAGCTCCCGTGTGCTCTGAAACGGCAGATGCCTCCCCACCCCAGAATTCAGCATTTCATCCAGCCCCTCCCAGGCTGCCTGCTGACCCAAGCTCTACATTAATGGGTCCAGACGTGTGCTAGCTGTTTCCACAACTGTCACCTCATTTGATTTTCATCCATCTCAAAACAGCCCGTGCAGAGGAGGAAACTGAGGCAAGGAAAGAGACTGGGAGACAGCCGCTCTTCACAGGGTGTTTTAGACTTTGCAGGTAGCTTCCTCCCCACTTTTCTCTCTGGTTTTCTTCACCTTCGTGCCAGGTTTTCCTTTGTATCTCCCCTCTGCAGAGGAGGAAATTGATCAAAAGGGATAAGCTGAGCCAGGGCAGAAAGTAGCAAGTGGGGAGAGAATCAACCCTCCCTCCTGGATCCCAGCCCTGCCCCTTCCATCCTGACACTGCCTCCTGAGAAGGACCGTCTGTGGTCTTCTAGCCCCAGAGGAGGGCCCTACCTCATTTACAGAACTCCCCACTGAGCCCTTTTACACCTGTGATCTCACCAGATTAAGTCATTGGGGTTGTCAGAACTTCAGAAGCTAAGCAACCTGCCAGGGTGGCCCAGCCGGCAGGGTCAGAGCCTGAGCCATAGCCGTGACTGCATGGGTTTCGTTGCGGAGCTGTTATTCTTATAAGGAAGGGAGTCACGAACCCTTCGTCCTGACCTTAGAGCAGTGGCTTCAGCCGCCCAGACACTCCAGCTCCAGGGTGCCCTGGTCTGGTCCTGGCGTAGCACCGCCCCTTCTTTGCTCAGCCCCAGAGGGAAGCATGGACGGTGCAATCTCCTTTTGAAGTGCATATTTTACTGCCTTTCCCAGGGCAGCTATATCAGGGGACACAGTGGGGCCTAGGCCCAAGGATTTTCCCTGAGGCCTTGCTGTTCGTCTGTGTCCACTGAGCACACACTCCAGGGTCCGAGCGAGCGGATTCACAGGGCATCCTGTGCCCCGTGCAGTGAGGCAGCTTCAAGAGGCGTTTTCCAAGCCTTTGTCCTGGGCAGGGTTGTAGAGCTGCCACCACACCTAACCCAGGGAAGTCACTGTGAGCCGAGGGGTGAATGAATGTGTGCCTGCCTGCCAGTGAGGCAGCACGACTTAGTCACTTCCCACTGCCTGGGGGCAGGGAGTGAGCATGAGCTTCCTCCAACTCAGCCCTTGGAGAAAGTTCTAGATGAGAGAAGGCAGGGAGCCTTGGGTATTTCATCGGCATGTGACAGTGAGAAAGTCACTTAACTCTGCCAAGCACCAGTGTCCTCATCTATGAAATGAGCTTTTTCCACCCCTTAGTCCTCAGCCTTCCTGGGTTACCTGCACCTCAGGACAGTGCGGGGCCACAGTTACATACCTCCCCCACCTCAGTTTCTGTAGTTCACGGACACTCACAGTGAGCACATGGTGGGACACAGTGCCAGGTCCCCAACCTAGTACCAGGATGATAAATGCATCTCCAGGACCACCTTGCAGGACGGAGGGTCAGATGAGGGGAAGGATGTGCCCAGGCTTGATATATGTGTTCAGGTTGCGTTTACATGTAATCACAGGTTAATTATAAATACTACAATTGCTGTTTCATGGAATTATGGTAACATATTCAGGTAATGCTTCTCTTGTAATTTATTCCAACTCTGTTGCTGAAGGACAAAGCATGACACAGGAATGCAGAATGTCCCTATTCCTAGCATCTTGGGTTACCATGGGGGTGGGGGAAGATGATGGATTCAGGATGAGTGGAGGGTGGGGCTTACAGTCCCCCCCTACTCTGTCCCCCTACCCCCACACCCCCTTACCTGCCCCCCGGGAGCTGTGGCACTTAGGCTGCGTTTGGGCATGGCCCGCCTCTGTGTGAGTCAGCCATGGACCACTCCCTGCTGGCCCTTCTCTGACTTGATTTTTGCTTTCTGCTGCTCAGAACCTCTGTTCTGGTCAAACCTGGCTTTTGTCTAATTTTCAGCAGAAACGCCAGTTGGAGTGGCTTTGGGACAAACGCAGCTCCTGTGGGAAATGTCAGGATTCCAGTGAGAACATGGGAAACCTTTGCATCTGGAAGGTGCCAAGTGATTTCCTTTAGACAGCATTTTCCCAGCACAGGGCTGGGACTTCCCCCTACAGAGCATAAGCAGCCCACATGTTATTTGAATGCTATGTGCTTCTAATAAAAATTTAAAAAATAAAAATAAATAAATAAATAAATGCTATGTGCTTCTAAATCATGTTTGGAGATGTAGCACCAGGATTAGCCAACTTTTTACACAGTCTCAGAACTGGGGAGCATGGAGGATCCCGACATTAAGTCTATGTCCTCAAATAGAAAGAGAAAGAAAGCTGTCATTGTTTGCAGATAATATGATACTGTGTATGGAGAACCCTAAAGAGTCCATCAAAAAGCTACCAGAACTAATAAAGGAATTCACTAAAGTAGCAGGATACAAAATAAATATTCAGAAATCAGTTGCATTTTTACATACTAATAGTGAACTATCAAGAAAGGGAAACTAGGGAAAAAGTTCCATTTACAATTACATTAAAATAATTTTTAAAACTATCTAGGAATAAATTTAACCAAGGAGGCGAAAGACTTGTATTTGGAAAACCATAAGATACTGAAGGAAAAAAATTCAAGCCCTGGCCTGCTGGCTCAGTTGGTTGGAGCATCATCCATGCACCAAAAAGGTTTCGGGTTCGATTCCTAGTCAGGCACATACCTACGTTCCCAGTCAGGGCATGTATGGGAGGCAACCGCTTGATGTTTCTCTCTCCCTCCCTCTCTCTCTCTAAAATTAATAAACACATCCCCAGGTGAGGATAAATGAGAGAGAGAGAGAGAGAGAGAGAGAGAGAGAGAGAGAGAGAGAAATTTCAGAAGATAAAAATAAATGGAAGCATATACTATGCTCATGGATAGGAAGAATTAACATCATTAAAATGTCCATACTTTCCAAAGGAATCTATAGATTTAATGCAATTCCTATCAACATACCAATTACATATTTCACAGAACTAGAACAAATAATCTAAAAATTAATATGAAAACACACACACACACACACAAACACAAATAGCCACAGTAATCTTAAATGAAAAAAGAACAAAGTTAGAGATATATCAAACTATACAACAAGGCTATAGTAATCAAAACAACATGGTACTGGCATAAAAACAGACCATAGATCAATGGAACAGAAAAAAAGAGCCCAGAAATAGACCCATGACTATATGCTCAATTAATATTTGATAAAAGAGAACATACAGTGGGATAAAGACAGTTTGTTCAGTAAATCTTGCTAGGAAAACTGGACAGATGCATGCAAAAAAATGTAATTAGACCATTTTCTTACAACACATGTAAGAAAAAACTCAAATGGATTAAAGACTTACATGTAGGACTCAAAACCATAAAACTCCTAGAAGAAAATATAGGCCGTAAAACCTCTGACATTTCTCTTAGCAATATTTTTTCCTGACATGTATATTCTCAGGAAAGAGAAGCAAAAGAAAAAAATAAAGGGACTACATCAAACTAAAAAGGTTTTGCACAGCAAAGGAAACCAACAAAACAAAAGACAGCCTACTAAATGGGAGAACATATTTACCAACGATACATCTGATAAGGGGTTAATATCCAAAATGTATAAAGAACTTATACAACTCAACACTAAAACAAAAAGCAATCCAATTTAAAAATGGGTGGAAGACCTGAATAAACACTTCTCCAAAGAGGACATACAGATGGACAGTGGACATATGAAAAGATGCTCAGTGTCACTAATCATCAGAGAAATGGAAATTAAAATCACAATGAGTTACAGTTTCATACCTAGTCAGGATGACTATCAATAATAAATCCACAAACAATTGTTGGTGAGGATGTGGAGAAAAGGGAACCCTTATTCACTGTTGATGAGAATGCACATTGGTGCAGCTACTATGGAAAGCAATATAGGGGGTCTTCAAAAAATTAAAAACGCAACTGCCTATGATCCAGCAATTCCACTTCTGAGTATATATCCAAAGAAACTCAAAATACTAATTTGAAATAATAAATGCATCCCTATGTTCATTGCAGCATTATTTACAATAGGCAAGATATGGAAGCAACCCAAATGCCTAGTAATACATGACTGGATAAAAAAAATCTGTGGTACAAATATGTAATGCAGTATTACCTGGCCATAAAAAAGAGTGAAATATTGCCATTTGTGACAGCATAGATAGACCTAGAGGGTATTAAGCTAAAGGAAATAAGTCAGTCAGAGAAAGACAAGTCCCCAATGTTCTCATGCATATGTGGAATTAAAAGAACAAAAGAAATGAACAAACAGAATTGAGACCAAGTCATAGACGCAGAGACCAGACTGATAGTTACCAGGTGAGGGAGGGGTTTAGGGCTGGGTGAAAAAGGTAAAGGGATTAAGAAGTACAAATTGATAGTTACAAAATAGTCATGGGGATGTAAAGTACAGCAAGGGAATATAGTCAATGATATTGTAATAACTGATATGGTGCCAGGCGGGTATTGGAAATATTTGTGGCAGGAGGAGCTCTCCGTATAGTATATGATTGTCTAGCCACTATGTTCTACACCTGAAACTAATGCAAAATAACACTGAATGTAAACTTTAATTGAAAAATAATATTTAAAGTTCTTTGGTGGGGAAAAAAAAAAGAAAGACTGAGTCCTGAGGGAAGGAAGAATTCCCACCTGGCCCCTGTCCCATCCATGTGTTCTCTCCCCAGTGCACTCTCTGCTGCAGACTCGCCTGCTGCCTGTCCCCTAATGCAATGAGTCTCAGATCCTATTAACAAATGACAGCAGGTGGGTACCTGTGCAAAAGGGTTTGACTTGATGGGAGGGCTAGTCTCGAGCTGAGGCCGTAATCCATCATCAAATCCAGCTTCCAACACAGGTATTAAATATTCCCATTTTATAGAAGAGGGAAGTGAAGCTCAGAGAGGCTCAGTGACCCACGCAAGATCACACAGCAATATTAGGGAGAACACTTTGTAAAGTAAGTGGTTGTCTAGCCACTATGCTGTACACCCGAAACTAACCCAAAGTAATATTGGATGTAAACTGTAATTTTTAAAAGGTTAAAAAGAAACGAAAAGGTCACACAGCCGGACTCCTCTGGGAAAGCCAGGCCCTCCGGGAGAGTCCGCGGGCTGCCTCTCACACGCTTGCTCTCCTGCGGAAAAATATTTTTCTTGTGAAACATACTCATTAGGTCAACCTGTATCTTCAAAAGTGAGATCATGGCTGTTGCTGTTGATAATTCACTTCAAAAAAATGGCTTGGATTGTTCTGTGGGAATTTTTAACACTTCCAGACCCTTCTTTTCCAGCCTAATCTGTTTCTTAAGAGAACATGGGAACAAGAGAGCAGAGAGCATTTCAAGCTTCCCTATAAACAAAGAATTCCAGTTACCCTGTCCTGGGGCTGAGGTTCTGTGACCCCCTTCTGGGGAGAGGGCGTTCTGTTTTTATTGCTGCTTCCATGGGGGTTTCCCTGGGAATGGAACTCTGTTTCATGTTCTACAGATAAAATGAAAACAAGAGAGGCCCCCATGAGGTCAGCCCTTCCCCCCCCGGGGGGGGGGAGGGGGCGTGATGACCACCCAAAGCCGGGACTTCAGAGCGCATTGTGTCCCGTTACTTGGGACATTCTTTGCCTTTTCAAGAACCACAGCCCACATTCCCCTTGTGCTGTAGCCAAAAGGGAAGTAGCATCTCACGACAGGGAGGCAAGAACTAGGACCTATTCTCTATGAGCCCCGTGCCGCCCATTTAGTCTGCACAGCAGCCCCACAAAAGTGCTGCTGTGGCCCCTGTTTATAAAGGGCAACTGAGGAGCAGAGCATGGTTTTCCTCAGGACCTAAGTGATGAGCTGGAGTGGACACTCGGCCTTGCTGACAATAGAATTTTTTACTCAGCCTTCCCTGAGGATGCAAACCGGGCAGGGGAAAGGCTGCAACACTCCAACACTTGGGGTTGGCCCCATTCATAGGGGGCAGCGGAGCACCAGAGAGGGGAACCGAGTCTGGACCCTGCCATTTGGGTTCAAGTCCAGCTCTGCCACTTAAAGCCTATAACCTGGGCCATTGCATATCTCCTGGTGCCTGCCTCCTTCATCTATGGCATGGGATGATGATAATACCCACCTTGGTGGTTTTTGCAGATACATGAGATAATTCCAGGTAACAGTGCCTACCCCCGACCCCAGCACAGAACAGATTTTCGGTAAATATTTAGTGTCATGATCAGTGACTGCAATCCTGGAACTGAAGGGTTGGGAGCTGGCCTGGCTCTGCTGTTCTTCCTTTGTCCTGGGACAGTGGCCATTGGTGTGGCCACTGCCAAGTTGGACACAGTGGGCACTCCCACTTGTCTTAAAAACGAATGGCCGGGCCGAGGTGGAAGGGAGTAGGGAGCAGGCAGTATGGGGGTGATGGTATATGACCAGTCGTCCTATGAGTGTTTCTTGAGTACCTACTATAGGTCTGACAACATTCCAAGCACCAGGTTGTAACTAAGACAGGCAGGTTCCCTGCCGTCCTGGGGCGTACATTCGGGGGTGGGGGAGGTAGACATTAAATCTGTAATCACGTGATATAGTCTTTGCACAATACCTGGATCTCTGCAGCCCTGTACACTGAGGCAATGTGGTTTACTATCCGTGACCAAGGATCTAGGGCAAGCCACCAACAGAACCAGAAAAATAAAGCATGCTATGTGTGCCTGAGGCTTCTTTTCAGAGCCTTTCTCGCCCACTTGTCTCCACCCTGATACCCCCAAAGGACTTGGGTGGGGCATGAGGTGAGACTGAGCAGCATGGTTCTCTGTGGGCTGAAGGGCTGGCCAACTGTCTAGTACCCAGGAGGAGGGTCTGCTTGAGGGCAGCAGACCAGACTGGGCAGCACTCAGGTTGAGTCAGGCATCCAGGCTTGGTTAAGATGGATTCACCATGGCTGGTTCCAGTCTCTTGTTACAGGGGCAACAGAATCAGGTCTGGCCAGGAGGGCTCAAATTAAATAAGGGCTTAATCCATGGAGGAACTTTAATTCTAAGTATGACAGGGCAAGAAAACTGAGGCTGGATCCCAGGCAAGAGAGCTGAGCTAAGTTGATACTAATTGTCATTATGTCAGTAATATGAATAATAACCAACCATTCCTGCATGCATGAAATTCTCGTTCTTGGTGTATACTGTCTCCTTCAATCATCACAATCCTGAGGGACTTCGCTGGCATTACCCACAGTTTACAGATTATGAAAGCAAGATACAGGGAGGTTAAGTAACTTAGCCATGGTCACACAGCTACTAAGCTGCAGAGCTAGGGTTTTACCCAGTGAGCAAAGAACACTGGGCCCTCCAGACACTGGGACCCCCGCACAGGACTGACTTCCTAAGGCGGCTTCATCAGGGCTGATCCCGATTAGTGCAAGACCTTGACAGAGAAGCCCAGGACTGAAACATGAAGCCGAATAAATAACAGGCCCTGAATAAATGTTTGTTAATTGAACTGGAAGGAAAAAAACGCAATTTTCTTTGGGCCCAAGTCAGTGTTATTGCTGCAGCCCCAGTTCAGAATGTCCTTGTTTCTGTGGGTATTTTGTGATCTTTATCCTGATGGCAGAGACAGTCCACATCTGTTCTGTTAATGAACTCAGTCTCCTTGGCCTGGATGAAGGGGCGCAGCAAGGGGGCAGGCGCATAACCACCTATAAAAACCATCTAATCAGATGTTGGTGTTACTGGGCATTCTTTCAAATGTCCCTTTATCTTCGAGGGTTGGATTTCCCGCTGATACAGACCCCGTGGTTTTCTGCTGTATAATGATATCTCACTGGGGGAATGTGGACAGGCTGGGGAGGCAGTGCTGTGGTTTTCTCTCCGATGGAGAGTCCAGAATGCTGCAGGCCTGATGTCCCGCCGTGGGCCGTGATTAGAAGCATAGTTCTGCTACTAAAGAGAGGATAGATTCTTTACCTATAAAAATAGCTGCAAAAACGAAAAGGTGTACACAGCAAGGAAGACAGGTTTTTGGCTGTAATCTGAAGGCGATGGTCCCCAGGGTCACGCCTCTGAAGTTAGTTGTCCGTGTGTGCACGTGTGTCTGTGGGTGTTTTGTATACATGTTGATGTGCTTCTGTCTGGATTCTTATGCTGTACATGTGTGTTTGTGTTCATGCCTGTGTATGTGTGTGTCCAGAGAGCTGTCCATCAGGGAGGAATGTTCTGCCTTGCCCTAATGCTAGTAAGCACAAGCCTCATTGCAAGACCAAACATGGCTGATACTGTGTCTGAAATGATTTTGTTGGGTCGGGATTCATCAACAAGCACAGTTTGTCGGCAGGCCCTATGCTGGTGCTTAACCACATGAAATCCCTAATGTCTGAAGACTCCCACTCTCATGGAGAAGACTCCCCTCCAGGAGGGAAGGGAGATGAAGGAGATGAGGCCAGACCTTGGGTTGTGGGTCTGCCTGTTCTGGGCCTGGATATTGGCAGTCTTCTCTTGCCATCAGCCCCTCCCCACTTGCACTCCCTTGTCAGTAATCGGCCCCACCTATCCACATACCAGGGTCATCTTCAGCATTCCCACTCCAGAGCCCATTTATTGCCTACTTAGCTATGTGACTTTTGGACAAGTTATTTAATTTCTCTGAAACTCAGTTTCCTTATCTGTAAAATGGGAATGATGCTACCAGTTGTGAGGTTTTAAAAATGGGTATTATTATGGTTAATTCTACCTCCTATATACCTCCATCCATCATCCCTCTGTAACCACACTACATTATCCTGGTCCAGGCAGCAGCTCCCCTCTGGGCACCCTCCCCTCCAGACTCACTCCCTCCAGCCAGACCACCAGCACTGCCACCCTCGGGTGAGGAGTAAAAAAATTTTTTTTTCTAGTTGAGTGAGTCTTCACTCATTGCTCTTTTTCAGAATTATCAAAACTATTTAATGTGTTTTCTCCAGGTAAACCTCAATATTATATTTTTAAGCTCCAAAATAAGAGTGTAGATATCGTTGTTGGTATGTCATCAACCTTGTAGGTGACAGAGATTGAGCATCTACTTACCTCTCCAGGAACATGGATGCCTCCCAGTGTTTGCCTTCCCAGCGTCCCTCAGGAGAGTCATAGTGCCATTTCAGGTTATCTTCACAGGTCCTTTGAGTTCTTTTTTCCTTTTTTATTGTTGACAGTATTATAGATTGTCTCCCATTTTATTGGAGTGACATTGGTTAATAGGATCATATAGGTTTCAGGTGTGGATTTCTATGTAACCCCATCATTATTTAGTAGCATGCTATTCAGCTTCCAAGTGTTTTGAGTTTTTTGAATTGTTTTTGTTTATTTCTAATATCATGCCATTGTGATCTGAGAAGATGCTTGGTATGATTTCAGTCTTCTTGAACTTGGGGAGACTTTGCTTGTGACCCAATATGTGGTCTATTTTTGAAAATTTCCCATGTGCACTTGAGAAGAATGTATATTCCGTGGCTTTGGGGTGAAATGTTCTGAAAATGTCATTTAAGTCCATTTGATCTAGTGAGTCCTTTAGGATTGCTGTTTCTTTGGTGATTTTTTGTCTAGAGGACATATCCAATGATGTCAGTGGTGTGTTTAAGTCTCTACTATGATTGTATTGTTGTCGCTCTCTCCCTTGATATTTTCCAGAAGTTTTTTTCTGTATGTTGCCCTGTGTGCCCACCACCCAAAGTCAAGTCATTTTTCATCACCATATATTAGGCCTCCTTTGCCCTAACCCCTTCCTTTGATTTTTTGATGAGTTTGCTCTTACATGTCTTATCCTTTTCTTGTAGCTATTGTAAATGGAACACTTTTCTATATGCCTTCTAACTGGTCATTATTTATACATAGAAATGCTATTTATTTTGGTGTATTAAATTTTCACCCATTTACTTTAGTGTGTTCACTCATTACTTCTAGTGGTTTTTAGTTTGGTCTTATGGACCTGAGGTATCAAATCATATCATGTGTAAATAATTCTATTTTTCATGCTCCATTCCCACATTAGCACCCTCTCCTTTCTTGTAGCCTTCCAGAAACTGCCCAGTAATGGTGGTGGTATACCCTCATCTGGCTTTGATGGGGTGCTTTCCGTTATTCAGCCTTAAGTGTGATAGCTTATTGGATTGGTTTACTTTTTTTTTTTTTCTTTAATAATGCAGGGGAGAGGAAATACTTATTCCTATTCTCCCTCTTTTCACAATGTAATAAGCCAGGCATGAATAACAAAAGCACTAAACATACAAAAACCTTACCATCTGGCCATGGCCAGTGGGGTCCAGTGGTTAGAGCATCAGCCCATGCACCAAAGGGTTGAGGGTTTGATTCCTGATCACCTGGGTTGCACGTTCCATCCCTGGAGGCAACCAAATGATGTGTCTCTTTCACATCAGTGTTTCTCTCTCTTTCTCCCTCCTCTCTCCCTTTCCCCTTTCATCCACTCTCTCTGAAAATCAATGGAAAAAATATCCTCGGGTGAGGATTAACACAAAAACAACAACCTTGCCATCTGGAGATTTTTAAACACTCTCCTAAATAACTATTGGATCAGAAAGAAAATAAAAAATCACAATATGTTTAGAGAATAATCTAAACAAGAACAGTGCTGTATTAATCAGAAGCCTTGAAACATGGAGCAATTTAAACCAGTAAAAGGGAGAATTTATTGACTCACAGAGTGACGCAGCAGAAACATCAGGGTGCAGGTGGCCTGGAGCAGGGCCTAGGTTTACCCATCCTCATTTCCCAGAGCAAACACAGAACTGGCTTCTCTGCGGCCACCCAGCCCTCTGCCCCCAGGGCTGCTTGGGGCCAGTGCTTGTGGGGGAGGTAAAGGCAGGCTCTCAGGGATGCACAGGGGTGGAGCTCAGGGAGGGACCACCATGGCAGAGGCACCTTGAGTGAGGGCATCATCGGTACTGTGGTACTGATAGAAGCTAACAGACTAGGTTTGTGAATGATTTCTTACTCTTTTATAAATTAAAACAAGGTCAAGGTGAGCTGCATGTGTGTTTTCCTGAGTAGGAGAGGAAGCATTACAGCTGATGCCTTCACTCTGAGAATTTCAAGGGGTGTGGGCCGTGGTCTGTGTGAACCCCAGGGCCTCCCCATCCTCAATATCATGTGAGCATCTGTGTCTCTGAGGAATGGAGGGAAAAGGAGGCCTGCTATTGGCGATCTTTGTGCCCATGCTGCATATGTTTTAAGTGCATACTGTATGTGGTGGGGATCTGGCTCCCAGAAGCCAATAGAAGGGCTGGTCCAGGCTCATCTCATGCCCCTTCCTCACCCCAAACTCCCACTGTAAGAAATGGCCTGTGTTTCTTGTTACTTCACACCCTGTCCACACCTCCTATTTACATTTACCTCATATTCTCACCTCATTGCCTTTGCATATGTTGTCCTTTTACTGGGAATGCCCTTTTCTTTCTGGAAAACCCCTCCTCCTTGTAGACACAGCTTAAGGTCTCTTCCCTGAAGTGTGCCATACCCTCTCTCCTGGTGCTACCACAAATCCAGTGCTCACCTCCACTCCGACCACCACATCCACCTCTGTGTCCCCTACTGGACTGTAGTCCTTCATTTCTATATGGAATGAATGAATGAATGAATGAATGATGGCAATGATTACAACTGAGTGCATCACTGAGGTGCCAACACCCAGCAGTACGGCTACTCCTTTTGATAGGCATGGTACCCAATGGGGATCTAGAGAGAGAACCCCAGCATTGGAGGCAGACCTGCCTGGCACACAGTAGGCTCTCATGAATGGCTGCTGTATCTTCTGGTTCTGACCACGTGAATAGGGGCATGGGGAATGGAGGACCACAGGGAGACACGGGGTGCATGACACCCCAGTCTGAGCCTCTGTCTTCTTTGCCTTTCTGTTTCCAGGAAACCCATGAAAGGCAAGAAAAGACCCATTTGAACTTCCTATAGAAAAATCTTTTATTCTTTGAGCCTTTTATTATGAGAAGTTGGACAAGCCTGTGGTTTGGAGGCCTTGGTGGTGGCCTCCTACATCTGTCACTTTCTGAGTTGCCCCAAAAGGCTAGAAGACGCCTTCAGGTCCATAGGTTTTCCTCACAGAAGCATTTGTTCTTTTCTTTCCCTTGGCCTCAGATTGTCTCTCTTGGAAAGTATTGCAGATGTTGAGCGAAGTTGTGCTAAGGGAAGTGGCTTCAAACAATGGCTGTCCGTATGTAAGGCACTCCAGCCAGGAGTACTAAGGACCACTCGGAAGTGCAAGGCCTCAGCCACCTGGAGGGTCTGGATCTTTGTTTGCAATGGGCACACCTAATGCTCAAGGCTTTGGCACATTGTGAACGTGGAATGTCATAGAAATGGCTGGGACGCAGGAGGCAGGTGGACCCAGGCTCCAGGGCCTGTGCTTCTTGCTGGCGGAGTGACATCTGCAACATGGGGAGAGTACTCCTGCCCTCGAAGGGTGTTGCCACCATTGAGACAATGATTTAAATCCTCCAAAGGGAGCACCTGTGTGTATGTGAGGGAGATGCACACGTGGTGGTGGATCAGAGCCTGGGTTCAAGTGTGGCTCAACCATTACTAGCCAGCGACATCGGGTGGGTTCTTTCTCCCCTCCGGGTCTGAGTCTCCTCCCCAGTAAACTGGCGATAACATGAGGACTAAGTGAGCTAATACTTGAAATGCTGTAGTATGATGTCTAGCAAAAGGTAATAGTTTGACATATGACTTATAGACTACCTCAGTAAGTTGTAGTTTTCACTCCCTCACTCACTTCTCACCACTCTAATTATCCTATAATTCAGATCTGGCAATTAAGGGATAGCTTATGGGTTTAGAAAAACAGAAGCAACTGGCAGTACCAAGTGTTGGCCTCTGTAGTGACTCTCTGCAGTTTTCCTTGTTACCTCACATTGTTCTTGGTTTTTCCATTTCAGACTCATAAAGAATCTTTACTCCAAAGAGATCAAGGTATAATTGATACAAATCGTGAACTAACCTTGCTTACCCAGCAGCAGAAATGACTAGAGAGAGAGGGGCAAGCACTGGGTAGGGAGTGAGTGGAAATGGAGAAAGGGCCATACATGCTGTGAGACTGGGAGAGAATATTCCAGAACACGGGAACGGATGTGTGCTGGAGGATGTGTTGTTGCAGTCACTGCATACCCTTTCTTTTAATTAATTGGCTTTTACTTAATAAAACAGTTCTGGTTTGATGCATTAAGTAATAATGATTGATCGTAATCATAATAGCCAGCAATAAGCTTTATGTCTATTGCATACCATTGAAGTGCTTGTACAGACACACACAGAAAGAGCTGGTTTGGTAACAAGTGAGAGGGACTGGCTTCTGCACAAGCACAGAGGAAAGGTGCTGGCTGAGGCACTCAAAACCCTCGGGTGGGCCTAGCTTCAGGCCCAGTGGGATCCAGTGACGAATTAGTGTCCTCAGGATTCTCTGTCTCTTTTTCTTTGCTCCCTGTCCCTCCAGAGGGTCCAGTCCGGCCCTGCCTTTGACTCCCAACTTTCTGTGCTGGAAGGTACAGCTCCGCAGCCAGGCCCTAGGGAAGCCAGCCTCCTGCTGAGAGGCACTGCACTCTGCAGTCATTTCCTTTTCCTGAGTTCCCTCAGAAGCATTTCATCTATTTGTGTTTAGGTGCCAGCATCCATGCCGCCTGCTTTGCCCGGGTGTGTCCCTCACTTGCTCAAGGTCTCCCTCCCTGAGTGGCCTTGCCCACTCCCCAGTGCTCCCCCTCAACCTGTTAAGAGTGTTTAAGTCCGTCACCCCAGGCTCCCCCCACCCCGTGCCATTGTGTGGCGACCTCTGAGCCCCTGTTTACCAAGACTGAGCAAACATTCCAGTGGCTGGCACAAACTGCTGCTGTTTCTCCATTTCTTCTTCATTCATCTGTTTAACAGACGCTGTAGGGCTTGCTTGATCTTTTTGTCTGAATGACTCTCAGTTGAAGTGGCCTTCATGTCCTTTTCCCTGGCTTGTGTCTCTTCTTCGGTCATTACCAGGCTAAGTGCACCAGAGGCAGCCCCATTTGTGTACATCTGGGCATCTGATCCAAGCAGTTTCCATCACTCAGAGCCTTCATGAAAGTCTGCATCTTTTGACAAGGTTGCAGTTTCTCTTACATTGGATTTGCGTCATATTATTTATAGTCACAGATAACCTCCTCAGATAGCAGGTGCATTTACAACACACAGAGGTCAGCTTAACAAAGACAAAGACAGGCACTGATTTGATGAAGGGTCAGCTTAGTCATCACTAGTTTTGTGCTGCGGTGACTTTGGCTTCTCTCTGTGAAGCCACAGGTATGATCACATGAGGACCCCCTAACAGTGCCTAAGAAACATAAATGTGATCATTGCAGCCTAAACTCTTTACACCCTGGCCAATCTCAGTCCTTCCAGACCCCCATCAGTGAGGCCCCCAAGGTGAAGTCCACGCTCTTGCACAGCCCACATGCTCCCTGAGCCGCCCGGCCTGGCCAGTCCTATTTCTTCCTGTTTTCACACCTGCCCTACATTGGTTCACATTTCAGTGGTTCTGTCCAGACTTGCCTCTCCTCCTGGAATGCCCTCCCCTTGATTTCCTGACAATCATCTCCTCCTGCCAGACTCCGCTCAAAGGTCTCTTCCTCCATGATGTCCTCCCTGCCAACCCCTGCAGAGCTGATCCTCCTTCCCAAGAACCCACAAGTCTGGCCGCAGCCACTACCCTTGCACCAACCCACTGCAACACTGTCAACCACATTTGCTTCCTTCACCAGACTCCTCGTTCATTCCCAGGACCAAATGTAGACTATTTATTCCATTAAAATGAAGACAGGGAGAAGGGGAAAATCCACATTTGGGGTCTAGGGAAAGCTGTGGCACTTGAGCATAAAACTCTCCCCCAAACTCCATTGCCAGAGCAATGAGAGTCATTGGACTCCTCCCCTTGCACCCATGGGGTGCCTGGGGACCCCAAACCTGCATGTACATCAGAGTCACCGGGTAAAACACAGGCTCCCAGACACCACTCCAAGAGACCGTCCTCAGCCAATATGGAGAGAGCTCAGAAGCCGCTACTTCCTAACAAACCACCCCAGAAGGTAGAGGGGCCTGGCCTGGTACAGGCCCATCAGGAGTTGGACCCTTCCAGTGTACACCAGCACTGTCAGGTGACCTCCTGTAATTGTATTTATTCCAGATGCCGCTGTAAAAAATTGCCATGAATTTGGTGACTTAAAACAACACAAATTTATTCTCTTATGGTTTTCAAAGTCAGAGATCCACATGGGTCTTAAGGTGCTAAAACCAAGGAGTCAGCAGGACTGGTTCCTTCTGGAGGCTTCTAGAAGTTGCCTGCATTCCTTGGCTTGATCACTCCAATCTTCACTTTATCATTACATCGCCCTCTGCTCTCTGACCTCCTGCTTCTCTCTCATAAGGTGATTACATTGGGTCCCTCCAAAGGCTCTAGGGACGAGTCCTTCTCCGCCTCTTCTAGCCTCTGGTGGGCCCCAGCCAACCTCGGCATTCCTTGGCTTATAGCCACATCACTCCCATTTCTGTCTCCACCCTCACATTGCTGCCTTTCCTCTGTGTATGTCTGTGTGTGTTTGTCTCTCCCAATGAGGATGCCAGTCCTATGGCTTTAGTGCCCTCCCTGATCCAGTATGACCTCAGTTGTACTGATAATACCTGCAATGGCCCTGTTTCCAAATAAGTTCATTTGGAGGTTCTGGACCAGCATGAATTTTGGAGGGACATTATTTGCATATTTTCCTATCATGCGAGGTAACGTATTTGCATGTTTAGGGGATAAGAACATGGACATTTGGGAGAGGGGGCCTTAATCCTCACCACAATTAGGTGGGGCAGATACAGTTACCGCTACCTCAGAAGCAAGGAAACCAAGGCACAGAAGTGAAACTGACTTGTCTGATATCACAGGCCAGGTTTTTTGACATAAGCCATGTGCTGTCAACACCCCAGCACAGCTGCGTGCCTGACACGGTGTTCAGAGAAAGCTCCAGACTGAGCCCCAAGCCCCTCCTCGCTGCGGGCCCCGACTAAGTGAGCTCCCTTCCCTCCCTCCCTCCCTCATCCCCCTCAGCACAGAGCTACTGCCCTGAGACTACCACAGAGGGGGAGGGGAGTACATTTATCCCTCCCTTTTCCCAGCACTTTCATATGAGTCATCTGTTGTAATTCCTACAAACAGCCCTGAAGTGTCAATATTATTAGGCCCATTTTACAAATGAGGAAAGGGGCGTTCAGAAATAGTCATGTTTCATAAATGGCTAGGCCAGATCTTGAACTCAGGCTTGGACGCCAAGCCCAGGTCCCTGACAGTCCTGCCAGCCTGGCCATGTGTTGTAGGAGCTCCGCACGCCCTTCCTGGAGCCTGGGTGTACGGCTGGCGCAGGGCAGGGCGGCTCAGCTGGCAGGCAGCTCCAGGGCCTGCATCCCAGAAAGCCTCCATCCGTGGGACAGGTGGCCCCACGGCCATGTATCTCTGACCTTTGTTCAGTGGACGCCAGGGGAGCCCCAGATGCTCAGCTGTCCTACTCCTTTGAAGTCCATGCCAGGCAGCCCTGGCAGGAGCTGAGTCCTGCCAGGGGACGGGAGAGAGGCCCTCGGGGGGAGCACCGGAACCCTGCACGGGCAGAGCCGAGAGCCCAGCAGCTTAGCATGACTTCAGCTCAGTGGATCCCCTCAGCCCGTGCCTGGGGGCTTGAAATTCCAGCCCTGCTGCTATTCAGCTTGTAACCTTGGGTCACTCGTCTCTCTGGGCCTCCGTTTCCCCATTTGTAGCCTGAGAGGGTAAGGTTGCCATCCTTCTCTCTCCCTGTCAAAATGGGCACAGGAACCGAGGAGCTGAGTTTTGAGTGAAAAACATTTGTTCAGGCTTCTTTCCTTTGTCTCCAGAGCGGTGAGCCTTCAGGCCACATGGTCCTTTGAACAGCCGGACGCCATGTGCAGGCCAGAACCCCAAGCCTTTTGAAATGAATTCATCTCTTGAAGCAAAATAGTAACCAGTCCTGTAAACACAGCTTTATCGTTTGGAGATCTTTGGGAGGTGAGCGAGGAGAGAGGGTGGGTGGAGGCTGGCCCCAGCCTTTCTGGGAGGGCAGCACACAGCAGGGAGCAGGTTCTTTGTGAGCATGTGCCAGATGCCATCCTGTGCCAGCCCTGAGTAAACACCAGGCTCGGGGTGAACTATGCAGAGAGCTTGACCTCAGGGAGCTCCAGCCTCACGGGACCGCCAGATGTGAGCAGGTAACAACTGTGGGCTCTGCGGTATCAGAACCTTGGGCTTCTCCCTGGCTGTCCCAGCCTTTGTCCCTCAGGCAGGTCGATCCCCTCTCTGCTTGCTCCCTGGGAGCCCCCATTCCTCCTGTCCTCCTAGGTCATTCACAACTAGTGTTGATGGTCTGTAGCCACACTGTGCACCAGCTTTCTTGGGACAAAGGGGTGATGCCCTGTCCTGTCCTTGCCCAACCGCAGTGGGCAGGGTGGTGGCCGGTCCACTCCACTCCTAGGCACAGGGGACAGTGGTTGAAAAGAGTAAGAAGTCTTTTTTTTTTTTTTTTTTTTTTAGCAAAGGTGGATATTTATTGAAGAACAAGTACAGACTCCCACAGGGGAGAGGGAAGAGTCCTACAGAATGGACTCCCTTGAGCCCAGGAGTTACTATAGTAACCAGTCTAAGGGGATAGTGACCAATCAGAGGGGCTATCAAGGCACCAGGATCTGCCTTTATGAGCCATGGGAAAGGGAGTCTCGATGGAGTCTTTGCCGCCCTGTGCATTGGCCCTGGTCCCACATTGTCTGGCTGGTGCTGCGGCATCTTTTGAGCAAAACGTTTGTAACCCATTCAACACATCCTTTAGGTAGATGACAATACACAACTGGGAGTTTAAAAACACAACTCTAGGCTGCTGTTGGTCACCCACCCACTGTGGGTCCTCAGGCTCTTGTCCTCTCTGAGCCTCAGGAGATGATTCTGAGCCCCCAGCGAGATAATAGGGTGAGCCCCAGCAGTGTTCTGTGCAGCGGGGAGCCATAATAGCTGCAGTGACATGCCTGGACTCCAGCAGTGTTTTCTTGTGCCCGGACGCTGCTGGCACCCTCTAAACGCATGCCTTTGTGTCCTTTCCTGCACGGACACATCCCTGGACCATACCCTTCCAGGGCCTCTCTGCTAAGGTGGCGTCTTCTCCTCAACGGTCAGTGCGCTGTGTGCAGGAGGGTCCCACTGACACCTGTGCAGGGGTAAAAAGCCACCGTGTGGCTGTGAACCGTCCTGGAGCTGCTTTCAAGCTGAGGTAACAGCAGGTGAGAGGGTGGTGGCGGCTGAGGGCCCCAGCACGCTGCTGTCCTGCTCAGCTGGTGTGCATGTGGTCTGTCCCATGGAACCTCTTTCCATTCGTGTGCTTAGTACAAGCTCCTCTGATTGTCAGCCTTGTTTACTGCCTACTCGCAGCTCTCTCGTCTGGTTTGGTCACCTAGATTTGGCGCATGCCAAAGCCACATGGCTTTAGGCCTGGCTGGGCTTCTGTCTGACAAATGGATATCACTTTAGGGCTTTGAGACTGAAGCTTTCTTGACACAACCTTTCTTCCAAACCTTGCTCATATAGGGCAGGAAACATTCTAAAGCTATTTAGTTCAGAATAGCTTTCCTGAAATAAATGAAAGCCACATGACCAAACTCATGACTTTAATTCCCAATCCCCATGCAGACAGGCAGATCCCACGGGCCACTCACCTCGAGTGGGAACAGCAGATCCTTAGTCCTGTCCAAGGCCGCGTGTTGGCAGTCATCTTATCAATGAGTGATCTGGTTCCAGGGGCAGATGGGATGCTGTCAGATGCCCAGGGACTGTGGTCCTGAGCAGGGTGATTTGGCTTCTCCCCATCTATTTCAGGAAGGACAACCAGAATTGCTTTGTCCTTATGAGCATCAGCTCTGCGGTCTCACTGTGCTCCTCGTCTTGTGGCCTTGTACTGCAGTAAGAAGTCAGAGATCTCTAGCCAGTTTGGCTCAGTGGATAGAGCATCAGCCTGCAGACCAAAGGGTCCTGGGTTTGATGCTGGTCAACGGCATGTATCTCTGTTGCAGGCTCCTCCCCCACCCGGGCCCTAGTTGGGGCACATGCAAGAGGCAACTAATCGATGTGTTTCTCTCACATTGATAATTCTATCTCTCTTCCACTCTCTCTGAAATCAATGGGAAAATATCCTCAGGTGAGGATTTTTTTAAAAAGTCAGAGAACTTGTACTTTCCTCATTTGTGCTCCTACCTGCATTAAAAATTGCTCATGTTTTGACGATCACTGGGCAGTTCTGCTTGCGGTATGGGTCTGTGCGCAGGCTCTGTTTGTTTTGTTTGTTTTTTATGATGTGTCCCATGGATGCGGTTTCTTTAATGTTTTAGAAAAAAGATACGAAGTAGGTGTGTTGTTGGATGAACGTGCCCCGGGATTCCTGAGGGACACAGTGACACTACACAAATGTTGGCCTGGCCTTTCAGACGGGTTTTGTTTTGTAACAGCCTTATTGAGCTATGATTCGCTCTTTATACAGTTCACACCTATTTAAAATGTACGTGTCGGTGATTTTTAGTACATACAAAATTGTGCATTCATCACCACAACAAATTTTAGAACAGTTCATCAACCTGCAGAGAAACCCCACACCCAGTAGTGGTAATCCAAATGATCACCCACCATGTCCCCTGAAGCCCCTCAGGCAACTACTAATCCACTTTCTTTCTGTCTCAATCGATGTCCCTGTTCTGGATTTTGATAGAAAGGGAATCCTAGAGTAGGTATGTGGGCTTCTGTGACTGGCTTCTTTCACTTAGCGTAAGGCTCTCAAGGTTCAGCCACATTGCAGCAGGTATAAATACTTCATTCCTTTTTATTGCCCAATAACATTGTATTGTATGGACATATACCACCTTTTATTTAGTCCTTCTTCAGTAGGTGGTTTTGTGTGGACATATATTCCATTTCTCTTGGGTAAATAACTCTGAGTGGAATTGCTAGTCATATAGTTACTCTCTGTTTAACCATAAGGAGCTGTCAGGCTGTTTTCTGAAGCTGCTACCACATTTTATGTTTCCACATCAGTAAGCAAGGGTTCCAGTTCTGCACATCGCACCAAGTGTTGTTATCACCTGTCTTTTCTATTCTCACTTCCTAGGAGGTATGAAGGGCGACCTCATTTTGGCCTTCCCTATGCATTTTCTTGATGGCTAATGATGCTGAATACCTTTTCATGTACTTGTTAGCCATTGGTTTATCTTCTTTGGAGAAATGTCTGTTCAAATCTTCTGTCTTTTTTATTTGAGCTATTTGTATTTTCATTGTTGAGTTATTAAGTTCTTCATATATTCTGCATATGGGTCCCTTGTCAGATATATGACTTGCAGAGACTTTCTCCCATTCTGTGGGTTTCAGTGAAAGGAAGCAGCAGGATCAGATACCAGTGATGGAGGATGGGATGGCTGGTCTGTACCAGAGGCAGGGAGACCACCAGCTGGCTGGTCACTGGCTAAGTCGGAGGGTCCATCTCAGTAGTTTACCCGGAAGGACCCAGAAGGAGTTGCCTACAGAGAATACAAGAGACAAGTGAGAAGATAATGGCCACCTCCAGGCTCTGTTAATGGTACATCTCACAGGCCCCCTCCTCAAGCAGCTGTCGTCAGCCATGAACCCCCGGGGCCTTCTCAGGATTTGGAAAGAGCAGTTGAAGGCTTCTTACTGCCAGCATGTTTATGTTCAGCAAGGGCAGGTCCTGTGTCCTGAGCCAGTCCCCTCTGGGCTCCAGGGGACCGCTTCCAACAAGGCACATCTCGCCTTTCGTCACCTTCCAAGAAGGAAAACATGAGATGAAATGCAGTGCATCCCGTGCCACCTCGGACCTCTATGCCGCCGCAGAGCGGAGCCTGAGCCTCCCAGGGGAGCTCCGAGCCAGATGAAAAACACTTCTTGTACTTTTAGCCAGACCTGCTCGTTGGCAGGAGGCTTCCATTTCAGGGCCTCTGAATAATTATCTGTAACGTATGCTTCAGGCCAGGGAACACATGCGACTGGAGACAGGGAACTGGATATCCAGCTGCAGCTTACAGGCTCCTGCAGGCAAAACTCAAGAAGCAGCCAACCTGGGAGAGTGGATCTGGTGGAAATGCACACGTGGGTATGGGCGGGGTGGACAAGGGCACAGGGAGTCTTTATGTATTGGTCTCTTTCCGCTTACTGTTTCCTATTCCTAATCGGTCAGTTCTTGTCCTTGTCGAAGCTGCTTTCACTGTAAAGTCTGAGGAGGCCTCAGAGGCAGACTGCTTAGGGCTCATTGTTTTCTAAGCCTCTGTTTTCTGTAAGGCCACCAGGGCCCCCCAGGCCCTCCTGCTCCCCAGGTGTGAAAGCAGGGAGCAAGAGGAGGGGCCACCCAGTTGGGATGCTAGGAGCTGTCCTTTCACTGTCCTTTCAGTCATTCAGTCATTCATGGTGTGTTTACTGAGTGTGGCACTTGGCCTGATCTTTGTATTTGTGTTGGGAATAAAAGATAAACAATCATGCCCTGCTGAGTAGTTAGAGAGTCAGCCTGCACACTGAAGGGTCACAGGCTGAATTCCTGGTCAAGGGCACATACCTAGGTTGCAAGTTTCATACCTGGCCCCAGTCAGTGCAAGTGCAGGAGGCAACCAATCAATGCATCTCTCTCTCTCTCTCTCTCTCTCTCTCTCTCTCTCTCTCTCTCTCTCTCT
>PVJC01002751.1:0-32651 GCA_004026665.1 Murina feae | reverse complement strand
ACAACAACAACAAATAAAAACAGTGGTGCATCTCCAGGAGTTCTTAGTCTAGGAGGGAGGATGATAAACGAAGTAGCCCATGTTGAACACTGGCGTGCTGGGGCTATGTGCATGGTACACAGACACACACTGCACATGTCCTGATCCCTCCTGGGGAAGTCGTGAGCAGGGGGCAGAGCCGAGCCCATGCTGGGCTGAGTTTGAGAAATAGGGTATGCAGTGGGCAGGTTCAGGTTGGGGTGCTCCGGTGAGAATCTGCATGTGCAGATGCGGGGAGGCTTGAATGAACAGTGTCTTTAGGAGCTGTGCATGGTGGGGCTTGAGCAAAGCATGGCATTTGAAGGGCATGTGGACAGAAATGCACCAGAGAGAGGGGACATCAGAGCCCAGGGAATGGGGGCTTGATTGCCAGGCTAAAGAGTGTGGCTTTTGTCCAGGAAAGAGGGAAGAGGGCCTGGGTGATGACAGTTCCAAAGAGGGTGAGGAGAATTAGGGTGTGGACGGAGCAGACAGCAGGAGACCTGCGCAAAGCTGAAGTCTAAGGGCAAAACCCAGGTCTGCCTGTGGACACTTAATGAACCTATTCCATAGTAAAATAATGGAAGCCACCTGAATGTCTGACGATGAGACGGGATGGAATCATTAAATTTCAAAAGAAGGTCTTCGCACACACAGCCATTTGGAGTGTGGGTCTCACCCCCTCCCGGTTTCTCCCTGCCCAGGAACTGAGCCCCAGCCCCTGCTGCTCCTGCAGCTATGGCAGCTCCCACAATCCACGGCGGCCCCCGCAGTCCACGGATGCCTCTCAGATCCTTTTGATGGAACCGAATGGGAGATGGGAGGACCCCTCTGTTCTGATGAAGATGCTTCCCTCCCCTGAGGCACAGGTGTCCCAGGAATCAATGACTGTGGGGACAGGAAGTTCAGAGAGGAAAGCAGACCCTCACTTTATCAAACACTATCCCTGTACACATGCCCACACGTCTTTCTGTCAACAAGCTGGAAGCAAATGCCTAAAAATGGAAATGTGAGGGCTAGATTGGTAGGATGGGTGGGGGGGTCTTATTTCTCAAATTTCCTGGAGTTGTATATTGCCTTTTTAATAATAATATTGGAAAAACACAGCCACACACACACACACATGTGCACCATTATGCTAGCCTTCATTTTTCCAGTTCTACCAATGCCGCTATGAAGGTGTAAATTCCATGCGCCTTGCTTCCTTCTGCCTTGATACAAGGAGGTCAGAACTCATGGATTTTCATTTCCCCAAAAGTTTCAGACTGATTATGAATGTAGGAGAAGTCGGTGCAATACAGTGTGCAGTACAGGCTACGATGCCCGCTAATGTGGGCACGCTGATCCCCGTCCCAGTCTTCTCAGCACCTTTGGCTGTGGGTGAGCCTGGCTCTGGCCTCTGGGACACAAGTCACTCTACCTGTCTCTTGCTCCTAACAGGCTTGACCAGGTTTTCCGTTAGAGGGCTCTCTGATTCTGTGGGATAAGACACAGATACTTCTCTCCGGGGTCAGAGGAGGGTGGCTCCAAGCACCAAGTTGTGGGGAGACCTTCCCACTGCAGTCGGGGCGTAAGGCTGGACTGCTGTCAGATGGGTGCAGGGTAGGCCCCCACTGCAGGCCCCCAGTAAGCACCCCAATGACTCCAGCTGCACTGACATGAGATACACCTGAGGGTTCATCCCAGCCCGGCCTTCTACCGGATGATTGTCACGTCCTCACTGAGCCTCAGTTTCCCCATCCAAAAACACAGACCTCCAAGGGCGGGTGTATAATCAGCCAGGAGCGAGGAGGGAGGTGAAGGTGTGCTGGGCCCTGCACAATGTGAGCAACCTGTCTCCCTGGTTTGGGGCCCCTTGGCCCCTGGAAAGCCATCCAGATGGTCTCCAGAATTCCAGTCGAGGACGCCGGGAGCGCAGGGAAGAGAAGCCGGCCTTTGAAAAGCTGTGGCCTCATTTATAATCTGGATGAACATCGCCAGGATTTCCTGGGGCTTCGTCCTATGTCAAGACTGAGGAGCCAACACCTCGTGAAAACGGGTTTATGGGGAAGTAGCCAGATAGGTGGGAGCAGTAAGGGGCAGCGTGTGAAGCCAGCTCGTTGGTTAACTGCATTTGTGGTCACCAGCTCTGTGTGTTTGATGTGTCTGGGTTGACACCTCTCATCATTAATAAGAACTGTTATTTCTTAAAACACACACACACACACACACACACACACACACACACACACACGCAGCTTCCCCAGACCCTGCCGCTGGGTCTTCTCACCTCATTTCCCTTTCAAATATGAGAGGCCTCTGCAGAGAGGTGAGATCTGCCTGGGGACATTTGAAAGTGCACAATTTAGTAGCATTTAGTACAGTCCTAGTGTTGTAAGCCATCATCACTATCTAGTTCCAGAACTTTTCCATTGCCCTGAAGGGAAACCCAGCACCTTGCACGGACCCTGTGTCCACCCCTCCCCCTGCCCTGGGCAGCCACTAACCTGCCTGCTGTCTCTTTGGATTTACCTCATCTGGATGTTTTATATGAATGGATGCATACAACAGGTGCCCTTATGCACTGTCTCCTTTCTGTTAGCGTCAGGTTTGGGAGATTCTCCCATATTGTAGCTTGGGTCAGCACTTCATTCATTTTTATGGCTGAATGATAGTCCATTGTAGGGATTTGCCGGTATCTCCCGCTCTTTGAAAGTTCATGTTACGCCACTTAGCTACGCAAGAACTACATTAGTAACAGTTTTTGCAATCGGAAAGAAATCCGAGGAGGGTTTCCACTTTCACTGGGAAAGGTGAAAAGCGGAAACAGCGTTCGGTGTTTGTTTTGCAGCAGCCATTACAGCGCAGCACACACCTCGGCGCGAGAGGCCCTCCGAGCTCCTTCCCTGGGGGCCCCTCTCCGCATCCAGCCCAGCATCAGGCCCAGAGCTTTGAACTGTCTGTGAGCATCTGTGCTCTATCTCGGTTTATTCTGTGCATTCCTGCTTTTACTATATGTTAGTGTTATTTTAGGTTTTATGTGCTATTTGATGTGATTTGGTGGGTTCTTTTGAGGGTCTGGGAACTTTCAAATTGTTTGTAGAAATCTAATCAGGTGGGGCAGGGGTGAGGCAGGGCCCGTCCTTGTGGGAATAGCTGGCTGCAGCTGGAGCGGAGCATCATTCTTAGAGCACTGGTTCTCAGAGTGTGGTTCCCAGCCCAGCTGCATCACCTGGAAGGCCCCTGTCCGTTTTCAGGGGCCAGGACAGAAGCTGAGGCCTGCTGTCTGGTGAGGGCTCTCCCTGCTCCCAGGTCTGCACTCATGTATGCCTGCCTCTCCTGCTGTTCCCTTTCCTCCTCTACCCTGCTGCAGGCCCTGGTTGCCAGCTGGAATCACTTTACTTCCTGGCCGGCCAAGGAGCCAGGCTGACAAGCATCCCCTTCAATCCCTCTTACCTAAGGGGGGAGGGGGACAGACAGTGGTAAAGATGAGATAGTTCCAAACCCTACAGCCAGGCTGAGCTTCTCCATCTGCTGTCTGCCTGAGTCCTAGGTCTGAGCTCTTCTCTTCATCTCACACCTTTCTGGGAGCAAGACCTCATTTCCTACTTCCTGGGAGTGGAAGGAGCTTACAACCATACTGGTACCTCGCTGGGGATGGTACAGTTCCCATGAGGCTCAGTGAAGCCCAGGGCAGCACCGACTGGCACAACACCTCCCCCACCACAGACCTTTTGAGCTGGACTGAGCCCCCACAGGTCTTTGATGCTGACCACCAGCAGGGTATTTATGCCCCCGCAGGTCCCCACCTCCCCAAGTTGACATCTTCCCCCAACCCCTGCCTCGTTAGTCCCCTTCACATGAGGAGGAGGGAGCTGAGGGGGTTCCCAGCGTTAGCCTCTTTGCATTGTTATGGCATAAGCTCTAGACCTGCATAGCCTTCTCAGAAGAAGTGATACAGAAATAAACCAATGGGAGCTGGCCATTTTTTGAGCTTTTCACTGCCACCCTGACAACCTGACTTCCTCTCCAGGCAAGGTGGGTGCCTCTGACCAGGAGCTGGCCTCCAAACAGCTGGAATTGTGGCTCTGCCCCTATCAGCTGTGTGACCTCAGGCAGACATCCAACCTCTCTGGGCTTCTGCCTCTCAGCTTAGAAACCCAGCCCCACTGGGACTGTGCCAAAACCATGTTCTCTTCTGGGAAGACTCCTGTGTAGTCGAAGCCTCCAAATAGGCTCCTCTGTGTTGGTCAGACTGTCACTGGGTAACTCGGTGTCAAGACTGCACCTCCCTCAGGTGGTCCCTGGATTCCCCACGGGAGAGGGAAAGTGCCAATTTGATCAAGGAAACCCACCATGGCACACTCTGCTTGGTTCGTGTGGCAGAGATGCAATCCCCAGGGCCATGCACTTTCTGGGCACTGTGAGGTACTGCCCAGGTAATTACTAGCCCAGGCCCCCTTCAGATGCCCCCTTGAGGTGCTAATCTCCCAGCAGGAACCTTCCCCATTCCTGTCTGGGGGCAGCAGGGGAAGCCTGCTATGTATCCTCTAGCCTTCCTAGTGGAGAGAGGGCATGGGGCAAGCTGGCGGCCCCACTGATGCCCATGCACTTCCCCTGAGTCCTGATGAGAGCTGGCCACAGCTTTACTGTCCTCTCCATCCAGTTGAAAGGGGCCTGGAAAAGCCACTTCCTAATTATCTCTTAAAAGCAGTGTCACCAGCTCAGATGGTTTGAATTAATAAGTGAGGGGCCTAGTCTGCTTACAAGCATAAAATCAGGACATGAATCTGAAATGGCCCTATTTCATAGGGTCATAGATTGGAGTGAGCCTAGCCAGACATGCCCGCGTGTCCCAGGGTGTGGTCTCGGCCCTGCCTCTCCCTGATCCCAGTCCCCCTGCCCACAGCTGAGAAAGATCTTCTCAGTCTCAAGCACTTACGTTATGTCCTCAGCAGGAGATTCAGGGAGGCACAGGTGGAGTCCATACCTCCACATCTGCAGACTCAGGCCCTGTCCTCGTGTGTCCTTCCCACCAGGGCTGGTTTCCAAACTTGCCATAGACCCAGTCCCCACAGCCAGGACCCGCACCCTCCCCCAGCCTGAGTCAAATGTCCCTTCTCATGCACTCCCTGTTTTCAAAATATTGGAATAAAATGTTTTGATGTAAAAAATTAATATGTCACATTAAAAATAATGAATCATGAATTAAATCAATTGCAATTGCAAAATCAAAACTTGGAACTTACGATCAGATGTGGGTGGCAACGTTTTTTCCCCTTAGGAGAAAAATAAAAAGCAAACAGAGAAAAGGAACCCACAGACCATCTCGCATGCAGAGCGGGAACATGAGGCTGTGAAGTTTTACATGGCTGCTTCGGAGTGTCCACCCCCACACAGGTCATGCCTCGGTGCCACACTGGGCTCCCCGCACAAAGGCCGCTGGCCACCCAGGGTCATGATCCCACCAAGGGGCTGTAGTCCTCATCTTGCTTTGACTCTGGTGATATGTGACCTGTGGACCTTCCCCTGCTCTCAAGGGTCCCTTTCCTCGGTTCTTGCAGACAACAAACCAAGGGGTTCCTCAGTGGCAGGAGGACTTTAGCAAGAAAAAAAAAAGCCAAATATAGAATTTTCTATCCACCAAAGAGTGGCCTGTGCGTACATTTTGTCACAGCTTACAAAGCATCTTTACATCTATTGTATTCTTTGGGGGTCACGTGGGAGGCAGCGTGGGTTCAGGCGGGAGCCCTGGATGAGAGTCCGTGGAGCTGGGCTCCAATTCCCGCCTGAGGCCGCCGGGCCTCCCTGCGCTTCAGTTTCCCAGTCTGTAAAAGAAGCAGGTTGGACGAGATGAGTGGTTTCTTTATCTTTGTTTCGTTTTTGTCTTTATAAGTCTAGTGGGTTTTTTTTCTCTATTAGTTGCAGGAGTAATACATGATTTCTTGCTTATTGTCATGGTCTGTTTGAGCTACTATAACAGAATACCATAGTCTAGGAGGCTTATAAACAACAGACATTTATTTCTCCCAGTTCTGCAGCCTGGGAAGCCCAAGATCAAGGTGGCAGAAGATTGGGTGTCTGGTGAGGGCCCACTTCTGGTTCACAGATGGTCGTCTTCTCCTGTGTCCGTACATGGCAGCTGGAAGGGGGAAGGGCACTCCCTGGGGCCCCTTTATAAGGACCCGAATCCCATCGCAAGGGCTCCACCCTCATGTCCCAATCACCTCCCAGTGGCCCTACCTCCAAACATCATCACACTGGGGGGGTGGGTGGGTAGTTTTTTGTTGTTTTTAAATATATATATTATTGATTTTTTACAGAGAGTTAGAAACATCTATGAGAGAGAAACATCGATCAGCTGCTTCCTGCACACCTCCTATTGAGGATGTGCCTGCAACCAAGGTACATGCCCTTGACCGGAATCGAACCTGGGATCCTTCAGTTCACAGGCTGATGCTCTATCCACTGAGCCAAACCGGTTAGGGCCTGGGGTAGTTTTTAACTTAAGAATTGGGAGGAGGGGACACAAACATTCAGTCTATAGCACTTACTATTTAAAAATATAACAAGACCGAAATGTCAGAGTCCACCTTCATCCCTGCAGGGTCCCTCTCCCCAGAGGTCCCACAATTACCAGCTTCATATGGGACCCCCCCATCCGTGGGGATAAATAAAGTCAGTAAACAGCTGCACATCAGGCCTTTCTCCTCACATTTATATGCATATTTGCCCAGATGTGTGCGCAGTTCGTGTTTAGCATTTTTATACGTTTTTTCACATCTCTAATGCTAGTGCCTAGAATAGCGCCTAATTTGCTAGTTAACTTGCCAAATGTTTGTTGCCTGGTTAAATTAATAACTTGTTTGTGGGGTGGGGTTGTTGTTGTCTTTTTGTTTCGTTTTGTTTTTTCACTAACCCCTACATCTTTGGAGATCTTTATGAGCTTTGTTTTGGCTGCCGCAGGATTTAACCAAACCCTCCCTACTACAGGTTCACAACCTGTATCCAGTCCCTTGGGGCTCCATGTGTGCAGAATTCAAAGTGTCCCATTTTTGAAAGGTAATATCATGTGTGTGCGGAGCCCTGTAACCAGACATGCTGACATTTCTGCAGTGAAATGTAAACTACGCCCCTTGAGCGGGATAAAGTCTATGAGCAGCCGCACATCAGGCTGGGTGTGCCTCCAGATGTGCCTGTTGGGATGGGAGATAAACTGTGCTTAGAGCTTTGGGAATGTGGACTAGGAGGGGCGTGGGCTCTCGCACGCAGTTCCTCGCACGTCCAGACCTGTTGGGCAGACGTGGCTGACCCAGGGTCTCCCCACCTCCGGTGTCCTCACTCTTCCCGACGCTTGCAGTCTCTGCTCTTTCCAACTCTGAGAGCTGGCAATGAAGGAGGAGGGGGGCGGGGGATGCGGGCACTCGGGAGGGCAGCCTGCCCCCAGAGGCACCAAAAAATGCTCTCCAACCCGGCCCATCCTGCAAGCGAGCTCCCTGCCCTACCCCAACCCCGAAGATTTGCCAGCTGCTTTTTCTCATCTTCACGGGGGACTTCCCTAGAGCAGCCCAGCCGCTGCCTTTTCCCTCCGGGTCAGCATTAACTATCCCTGGCTCTGGCCCTCCCGTCGGCACTGGCTTTACTCTTCGGATCTCTGAATTGACAGAGACCTTTGCAATATTGCAGGTTGGTTCCCAGCCCTCCCTCTTGTTTCCACACAGTCCTCTGGCTCCGCACCCTTCCTTCTGAGGCACAGGTCTAATGGTGGCATTTTCCTTCGATGAGACCCACCCGCTGCAGGGAAGCAGCCGTGGTTTCAGGGGGTGCCTGTACACCCTGATATTGGAGACGATGGGGTGTTTGGCACATGTGCACTCCTAGGGCTCCGGTTGTGGGTAAAGCCCTTGTCAGTCTGGCCCTGCCTTCTCAGTCTCGTCATGGCCCCCAGACTCCTGCCACATGCATAGGACCCTTGCTGCCCCCAGCACCATCTTCTCCTTCCGCAGCCTGCCCTTCCTCCTGCTCTGCCATCTACTCTGCCTATACCCCCTGATGCAGCGGCCCCAAAGGCTCTTGCCATCCACACGGTGGAATCTGCTGCCAGTGGGGGATGAACAGGGCGGCTGGGGAGGAATTGTGCAGGCAGGAGGCGGGGGGGGGGGGGGGGGGGGGGGGGGGGGGGGGGGGGGGGGGGGGGGGGGGGGGGGGGGGGGGGGGGGGGGGGGGGGGGGGGGGGGGGGGGGGGCCAGGAGGAGGGGAGACCACCAAGGAGACGGATGGAGTGTGGAAAGGCGCCCCCTGGAGATGAGGTTTTAGTCATGGGACCTAATGGCTGGAAAGGACAACTGGGATTTCTGGCTGCACTGAGATTGACTTGAGCAAGTTTGTTTAAGCCCATCTCAGAAACAACTGGATTGCTTTGGGGCCGCTATGCGGTAACTAAGCCCCTTGAAGATGGGGGAGGGGTTCGAATTTTGCTTCTTGAACACCACGAGGTCCATCCCTCCCTCCGCAGAGGCAAGGAGAAATGCACCCCCTTTACCTGGTTCTGTGTTTGGAGGAGGTAGTGTTGAGTCTGACAGGTGTGAAACATCAGCCCATTATGGGATCCTGTTTGTTCAAATTACCTTAGTAGAGTCTCGCCTCGACTAATACGCCCCCACTGCCAGCACCGACCCCAGGCGTTTTGGTGAGTGCGCAAGTGCCTTGCCATCAGTCTAGTGCAGCTTCCGGACACACCCTGCAGAATTGGCCGCAGGACAGTCCACTTTGTCCTTGGCACCATCCTCCAGCGGTGACTCCATCCGAGGAGGAGATACAGTTGCTGCGGCTCGTCTCCTGATTTGGCAGGTGGACAGAGCGAGGGCCTTTGGCAGCGTGCTGGCCTCTGCAGGGGAAGGTACAGACTGCGCGGTTGCTTTGAGGGTGTCACATGAGGTGGCCTGTGTATGTTTCCCGGGCACTCCCCGCCCTGCTACCTCCTCATTTAGCTTCCTGAGTACTCTTTCATCCAAAGGTGCTTATCTCCTGGAAGTAAACAGGACATGACTTGTACACTGGGGGCTGGGGGAGGAGTTTGGTTGCATCTAGAGAGCTTGCTTTTATACAAATAAACCTTCAGCTCTGCCATCCACTAGCCGAGTGGCCTTGGGCAAGCCCCACAACCTTTCTGAGCTTCTATTTCCTCTTCTAGGAAATGGAAATTAAAGATGTCACAAGGGCACACTTCTCAATAAATATTGGTTGAGTGCCTACCAAGATGATACATAAATCAACAAAACAAATCAAAACCGTGGCCGATGGAACTCCCATTTAGCAAGGAGACCAAAAATAAATGATGACGATAATAAGATGGCAAGTGCTGTGGGAAAGAGAAAACGCAGATGCAGGCACTTGGGATCTGGAGTGTGCAGGTTGCAATATTAAACAGAGGTGGGGAAGGGGTCTGGGGTCTCCACTGGGAAGAGGACATTTGAGCCAGGACTTAAACCAGAAAAGGGGAAGGGGAGTTCCTTTGGCGGGCTTTGGTGTTGTGCCTTCATCTCATCCTCACAGCAACCCTATCTCATTGCCTCTGATGTGCCTGTTCTGTAGCTGAGAAAACCAAGACTAGGAGAGGGGCCAAACCACCAGGAGCCCGTCGATGCAGAGCCAGCTGGTGAGTGGCAGCCCCAGTACTCAAACCCACATCAGAAGTCTGAGGGGTTTTTAAGCCTTTATTTTGGGCCAAGGAGGTTAATTTCTTGTTCCCACCATACTCAACCAGCTCTTCTAAGAAACCTTAAATTATGTTACTCCTCGCCCTTGCAGTTGGCATAGCTCCCCTCCCATCCTCCATCCCACCCTGTCCCCCAGTATTTTACTCCCGTAGATGCCTCTCTGGTTTCTTAGTCCCATTCTTTTTTTAACCTTTTGGCATCGTTGTTCTTCCTCCTTCATTTCCTCTTGGCTGTACAGGTCTGTTGCATGAGGCCAGGGTTAACTCAGGCACCAGAATCAGCAACGAAACCCTTTGCCTCACAGCTTTAATGAGAAACAGAAAAGTGGGGGAAGTGGCTCTCCTGCCAAGTCTGTACATTACGCCAGGGCTCACAGCCAAGCCAGGTCCGTGTCGGAACCTGGAATGTTCAGCTGCACTTCTCCTGTGCGCAATGCCCTCCCCAGGGCCCTGCACCCTCCTAGGGCCGCCCACACTCTAGTACCCACATTTACCTCCTGACGCAGTTCCCATCTTCAAAGGATGAGCCTCAGCTGCCCCACCACCTTGTTTCTTAAAAAGGACCCAGAAACCCAGAGCAGTGTGTAGAATCGGACTTTTAAGTCTGGGCAACCAATTCACATGCCTTAAAAACACTCTGCAGGCCAGACAAAGCATGTCTGTAGGTCAGTGCTGGCCTGTGGCTATCATTGTGCAGACTCTAATCTAAAAATTGCACTGAATTTTCTAGCACAGAGTTGGTCAGCTTTGATTTTTTTTTTCTTCTAAACTCCTTCTGAACCAACTTATTAGACCTTCAGAACTGTAGTTCTCAAGTTCAAGCTGAATCAGAAGGATGTGTTAGTAATAGCTGTAAAATTAATGCCTGGAACTGTTGTCACCCTCAGATTCACAGTTGGACCGATGGAACCCCTGGTCCAGTGGGGTGGGGGAGGTGAGGTGGGTTGGGGTTGGGGATGGCTTTGTGTGGAGAGGACAGTAAAGGCTCAGCTGAGGGCTGGGAGATGGTGGCCTCAGAGATGAGAAGAGGGGAAGACGTTTCCATGGCAGTAGGAAACCCACCATCTAGAAGGGACCACAGAATCGGGGCATGTGGGATGGGAGAGCTGTGAGCTAGGGCAAGGCGGGTGCCAGGGCCAGTTGGTCAGAGAGTCAGTGATGGTGCCTCAGATGAAGGCTTGGGCTGCTCAGGCACTGGCCATCCAGTGTCCAGGCCTGAGCTGAGCCAAGGGGACAGGAGGCCTTTGAGTAAAGCTGCCCCATCATCACCTACAGCTAGAAAAACAAGGCTTATCTCTAGTCCTTGTCAGCTGTGCTCCCTGTCCCACTGTCTCTTATCATAGATCTTAGGGTAAAACGGACCAGCTGTGTGAATGTGATGAGCTTGTCATTTCACCCCTCTTGGCTGCAGCAGGGGATGCTGGCACCTATTTTGGTTTGGGGGCTATTGCCAGGTGATGCTGCTTGAACCCACTTAGGCTAGTGAAGTGCAGAGACTTGGATGTGCGTCTCAAGTTCTGACTCCTCACCACGTATGCACAGAGCATTTCTTTTTACACTTGAAACGCACACAAGGAGAAGGAAGCCCGCCCAGGACGGCAGGCAGCAGCCTGGCCTCGCACAGGCACACGCCGTCTTTCCGGCAGGTGTCCCGAGTACACGTCCTGATTTCTTTGGCTCAGCGCTCCCTCCGCATGCCACCCTCCGCATGAGGGCCGTGCATGAGAGATGTCATGGCCATCCCAGGAACGGTGATTTAGGATCCTGCTGTGGGGGCGCTTGGCATCGGTTTGGTTCTGGTCTTGGTCCTGGGTCTAGCGGAACGTTTCCTAGGCTGCCAGTAGGTTTTTATTCTATGTGTGTTTGAGTGGTTGCGATGGCTGGATTTCTGTATTGACTGACTCAGCCAATGCGTGTGGGGCCCTCATCTAGAAAGGGTGAGGAGCCTCATGCCCTGTGTTCTGAACACTTCTCTTGCCCATGACGTGATCCATCATTTGTTTTGCTCCACCTTTCACTCTGCCCTGTTGAACCAAACGCATTTTTGTAATTTGAACATGTTTTGGACAGTAGGAAAGAAGTTAAGCTGAAATGTCTCTTCTGATCTGTGATGGGGGTGTATCCTTCTGGTTTCCACGTCCGTGGCCTCCCCTGGTCTCAGTTGCCGGCAGCCGAATTGAGAATCGAGGTGTCTGCACAAGCACAGGAGGGTGGTGAGGGGAATGTTTTGTCTCTGCAGTGGTCAGAGGGCTCCGAGCTGCCGGACCAGCCATTCTCCACTGGACAGGACAAAATGCACACTCACCAAGTCGCTTTCTCTGAATTCCGCCCAGATGTGTTCCCATGACCCACACTGTCCCCGCCCAGCCTGTGCTGGGTTGATTCAGTCAACCCCCCAAGGAGCAAAAGATGCCTGACAGAGGCAGCCCACAGTCCTCCCCGATGGCCTTGTTCAGAGTTGATTGTGGTGGGACCTTTTAAACCCTGACAGTTCATACGCACATGAGCAGCTCTTTCCTCTTTCTCCTCTGGCGCCTGCCCCTAGCTGTGTGACTGCTCTCCCTCTCAGGTTGCACCAGTCGGGGTTTTGCTACAGTGAGGAGCAGCGCCATGGGCCAGGGGTGTGTGTGTCTGCTGGTGGGAATCCGCAGGCAAGGCCTTGTTGGGGGAAAGCCCGTTCATGGCCTTGCAGCCCAGGAACAATAAAGAGTACTAGGCGTCCAAATAAACAGCTTGGCTTGGCTTGGAGTGAGGCCAACGCGCGGGGTCTTCCTGGAGGAAAGTCACCGCCTGCCCTCTGGTTGTGCTGCTTTGTTTGAGTCGGGCTCCGCTGCTCCAAACACTACGGTGCAATCGGTCCCCCTCCTTAACCTGCTGCTCTGACGTGTGGACTTAGTGGTTCCTTACGCCTTTCACATACCAAGCTCTAAACAAAATGAGTTCACCCTGGCTTACTTGCCCCTATATGTTGTCCCAGACTGTCCCGTTAGCGGTTCCTTGCTTGCCCTCCCAACATGTGTAAGTGCTTCTCACCCTCAAGACCCTGCTCAAATACCGCCGTCCCGATAAAGCCTTTCTGGATTCCCGTGTGGGAAACTATGCCTCCACCCGCTGTGTCATCTCCCTTCGGCAGTTCTGTGAGCATGGCCACCCCCTGGCCTGGCCACGAGCTCCGCGGGGACAGTGGCTGGGTCCTGTCCCTCTCCACCCCCAGCAGTGCCTAGACCAGCCGGGCTTGGAGGTGGTGGAAACACCCCTGGGAAGCCTGGACTAGTGTTTCTGTGCACCTACCTGCCAGTGCCCCAGGTGTTTTCTGCATTTGGGAGCAAGGAGTCCCCACAGGTGAGAAGAGGATGCATTTGGATGGTGCACTGGGAAGAAAACACCTAGGTAGGACGGCAGCCTGCATTTGTTCATAACCAAATAAGATGAGCCCTTTGGAGCCCGTGCCTTGGATTTGGCCACCAGCTTCCCGGGGCTCCTGGCTTATAGAGCAGGATCTAATCTCCATCTCTGGGTCTCCTCCAGTCAACATTGCAAGGAAGCCAGCTGCCCTGGCCCGCCAGGAGCACACGCAGTCCGCAGTGGGTTCAGCGATCTATATAAATGTGCAGGATACATGACTTAGACTGCAGACTGCTTCAGGAAATGGGCAGTGTTCCACCTTTTGTGTGAACTTGCCGATAAGCCAGCGGGTGCTCCCCTCCTGCCACACAGGAGAAACGGGCACACAGAGGGGTGAGCTGCTCAAGGCCAAGGCCCCTATCAAACATGGAGCTCCTGTCAACTTAATTACAGAAAAAGCACATCAGTGCAGCCGCCCACATCTGGACATCATCAAACAACTTGGAGCAAATGCCGTCAGAGGTTTCCAAGCAGATCAAGATAGTGCTGATTTATATGCCAGCGATACCCCCAGATAATGATTTGGCCAGAGGAAAAGTTCTGACCTGACCACAACTGCATTGTGTCTGATAGCAAATGAACTGCTTAACAGTCAGACCAAAACCCATTCAGAGAAGGGTCTTAAGTGCATAGGGTATAAAATTTGATTTCAACAAACACTCACCAAGTGCCCACTCCCGTCCAGGCCTGGACAAGATGCCAGGAAAGCAAAGGTAAAGAGAGCACAGCCCAGCTGGCTTGGCCGGGAAGGCTTGCACACAGACTGCTGGCACTCAAGAGGCCTGTGAAGGAGGGCAAGACCCTGCTTCAGGGGTGAAGGAGAGAGGCAGGAAGTGGGGCTGCACCATGGGTCAGGAGCAGGGCGCTGTGTCGTCCTAGAAGGGGGTTGAGTATCAGACAGAGAGACATGGGGACTTGTTCTAGTTGCAGTGATGGGTTTTTGAGGAGGAGGTAGTCCGAAAGCATTCTCCCAGGCGGGATGGAAAATGGCCGACGGGGTTCAGGCCAGAGGGGCAGAAAAGGTGTGCGAAGGTAGGGCTGAAAGCACAAGCTCAGGGGACAGGGGACCTTGTACCCCGAGGATGCAAGAGGCGATGACCATCGTGGGGTACAGAGAGAACCCCAGTACAGGTAGGGACTCCTCTACGCACCAGACAGCCAAGCTGGGCTGAGAGCAGCTCCTGCAGCCAGCACAGCTCCTGGGCCATCTGGGCCAGCTGCAGAGGAAGAGATGAGTCAGGCCCAGCCTTGCCCCCGGGACTCCGAGGCTGGGAGCGGAGATGGATCTTTCACAGATGGAATACCCGCTGTAATAGAGGGAGGCACCAGACACCGCAGATGACACTTGTCACTGACAGGCTCATCACAAAGGCTGTGAGGAGTGACCTAGCCAGGGAGGGTGTGCGCGCAGTTTGAACCCAGTATGTCTGGCCCCAAAGCCCTTGCTGCCCTCCTTTCTGCCTCACTCGTCCACTCAGCCCGCAAGGAAGCTCCCAGTGTGGCAGGGAGACCATTAGCAGGCAGACCCCAGAGGAGCCTGGCCTGGTGGGTCAGGAAGGGTTCTGGGTTGGGGGAAGGTGTCGTCAGAGCTGGGCTCAGAGAATGAAGGGGATGACACAAGGGTCTGCCGAAAAGAGCAAAGAGCTTACACAGCCATCCTGGAGGTCAAGAGGGCACCACATACCCAGAGAGGGTGCTGAGTGGCCAGTGGGCAGAGCTCAGGCCGTGTAGTAGAGACCGGGAAGCAGTAAGGCAGGCCCAGGCCAGACCTTAATACTGCCAAGAGGCGTGTACTGGAACCTTAGGCAGCTAGAGGACACAGGAGGGTTCAGGGAAAAGAACTCACCTGGTCAGATCCAGCCCTCATGAGCAGGGGGGGAAGAGGCCAACTGGGAAGCTAAGCCAGAGGTGGCAGAGCCTGGGGCTTTCACAGAGGCCTTGGTGCCCCCAGGGTGCCCCTGCACTGCACATCAAAGCACTGCACTCTCCCATAGTCTGCCTGAGCAGGGTTTCCTGTGTGCAGCTGGGGCTAGGTCACAGTTATTTATCTAATGTGCTTGGATGGAGTCCCAAGAAAATAAGTTTGCTTATTTAAACACACACACACACACACACACACACACACACACACACACACACACACCACAAAGCAACATTGCGAAACCCACTCCCAAAGAGTAATTGTAAGAGATTGTTATGGCTCCAATGGTTTATGGCTTCATCGATTTATCTGTTTGTGCATCAGTTTATTGGCCTGCCTGGATGGTCCCCGTTGCTCAGTACACCCAGGCTGCATTTATAAGGCTTGTGCAAGTAAGCAGCCCCCAGCCCAGGCTTCCAAGCCTGCAGTCAGCACAAGGTAATGGGAACACTGTGTCTCAGGCAGGGTCTGAGAGCTTACCTTAGAACCAAGTGGTTGGTGCACTACGCCAGGTGCCAACCATCTCACACACGAGGGAGCTCCCAATGGGGTCATCGGCAGTCATGGGGCAGAGGAGCACTTTTTATAGATCAAGATGCCTGAGGGCCACCCCAAACCCCTTGGCTCAGTTTCTGGGGTGGGAACAGGAAACGTTCCCCGGTGACTCTGATAGTTAAAGGTGCAACCTCTGGACCAGCTGAACTGTCTCTAGGCACTAGAACTGGGAGGCACAGGGCAGGGAGACAGCTTGTGAGGAATGGGCATGACTGTGACTATGGTGCTACCAGGGGAACAGGGGCCTTATTATAGGCCCTGCCTCCCCCTTAGCTCACCTCCTAGGGAGCTGCAGCTGGCATCTCATAAACCAAAAGATCCACATCTTGGAAATTGGGAAAGTAGATGACAGGATTTTTGAAAGAAAAAGATGGGCTTCCTCTCCAGGGTGTGGGATGGACAGACGTCTCAGGCTTGGAAAGGGTGGGACAGACAAGAGGAAGGCCAGGGAAGTGGCCCAGGAAACAACAGGCTCAGGGATGGCAAACATGTGCAGAAAGACACCCTCAGCTTTTAAAAGTCTTTTTGGCACAAGAAGTAAGAAGAGCCAGGATTGAGACCCGGGACCCGAGATGCAGGGGTTACGTCAGCAGCAAGGACAGAATGACTCAGGTCTGGGTTACCGTTTCTGCTTCAGGTAGAGTGTGTGTGAGGGAGAACTGTGAGGAGAGACATGAAGCAAAGGCTGTGGGGCAGGTGGTAAGAGTCCCTGTCGCAAAGCAGATGCAAAAGGCACTCGGCGAATCCCCTCTCATGAATATGAGCCTCTAGACCTAGTTGAACTGGGCCCAGAGCATGTAAAGAGCTTGCCAATGTGATCACAGATATGGCTGTGTCTTTGAGGCAGAGGGTGGGATGCAGTATCAGAACTGTCCCCATTTTCAAAGAGATGTACCCTAGAACCTCCGGATGGGGGCCTGGGACAGATGATGAAGCGAAGGGATCATGCTCTGTGATCACCTGACAGAGCATCAGGGCCCACCAGGTACAAGCCTAAGCAGGTCTCTTGCATGACTGGGAATCAAGGCTGTGTTTAATCCCAATACATTTCTACTTCAGATGGGTTGACAGAATGAATAATTTTTCTCGTCTCGGGAAAAGTCATTTGGACTAGAGTTGGGATGGGAGCATAGCTGATTGGTTAATAGTCATAGCAGCCTAATCAGAAGACAGGCCCATAGTAGGACTCAACAAACATTGTATGGGTGGATGGATGGATCAGTAGATGGGTAGATGTGGGGGTGGGTGGATGGGTGGATGGATGGATCATAGATGGGTAGATGTGGGGGTGGGTGGATGGGTGGATGGATGGATCATAGATGGGTAGATGTGGGGGTGGGTGGATGGGTGGATGGATGGATCATAGATGGGTAGATGTGGGGGTGGGTGGATGCGTGGATGGATGGATGGGTGAGCCACTGCCATCCAGGAGCTAATAGGTAATTTTCTTCTCTTGGACTGTAGGTTTTATGCTGTGGCCTACTCCATGCATTGTTTTTAATAACTTGAAGACAGCAGTATGCAGTGATAGTATTTGCAGATGACAGAATTAATAGTGAATGCAACCTTCATAAACTGTAACTATAGGTAATGGACAGGTACTTAGCATGAGGCAGTTATGTCATATGGGTCCCAAAAATGCCATCTACACCTTTTAAGACATTTTTTGTTTCCTGTCGCAAGAAACCTAACTCAGGATGGCTAGAGCCAATAGGAAAAGAAAAGGGTGGGCAGTGATTTCGCTTCAGCAGGTGGGTCTGGCTGCTCATCAGTGGCACTGGGAGCCCCTGCTGGCTTCATCTTCAGGAAGTGGGAACTTTGAAACTCTTACCTCACTTTTTGTACCTCAACCAAAGGAAATCTCTCTTCCCTAACTGTTCCTGCAGATGTCCCATGACTGAGCCTCCTTGGTGTGGCCAGAAAAACAAGAGTGGGCCAAGCAGTCACATGCCAGAAGCCAGGGTGGGTGTGACTCACCAAATCCTTTAAACTGGCAGTGGGGAGGGACTGTTCTCCCAAGGAAAAGAGAATTGCCCGTGGCATAAAGGAGACGGGACAACTGCTCTGCAGGCCACAGACACCCCCACCCGAGGTCAGTGGTGACTTAACCTGGATTCTGTGTCAGTCCCAGAGGTGCATGGCAGGCCCCGGGTTCAGTAGGACACACCCTCCACCCTTGGGGTTCCTCCAGACTGGGAACCCATCACAGAGTCTCCTATCCTTCCCCTTCTTGGCCCTTAAGCTGCCCCCAAATTGATGGTGAGCTGTGATTCATACCCTCATCAGCCTGGCTCCAAACTAGGGCTCCCGCCATACCATGGGCTCTAGGTAGAAATGACAGGAAGAGCAGCTCTGAAGACTTGTCCTGAGCCAGTGACTGTCATTCGGAGAAGGGGGCATCCATGTTCCTGCAACACCAGCACCAGGACCTAGGAAGTTTCCTCCCTGTAGGTGATAATGGCCCCAACCCTTGGAGGAAGAAGAGGGAAGAAAACCTGTGCAAATATCAAAACTTCTTAATCTCCCACTTTGTGTTTCCTAGGCAGTGCCTGTGGCTCCCTGTGTTATTTCAGCTTGTGGTTTGCAGAGGGAGTTCTAGACATGATGGGAAGACCCCTGGAAGGAAGGCAGGAGTCAGAATGCAGACACAGGACCAGCTATGGGACTCTCTCCAGTCAGCTTATCTCATGAACCTCACTTTTCCCGTCTGTAGAAGGGGACAGTAAGAGCTAGTGCACAGTGGTGGGTGCACATATGTGAAAGCACCTGTCTTTGAGGTGACTGTGGTTCCCCAAGGGGACAAGGGTCCAGTGTGGAGTGGGTGACCCCAGGAGTGGTGTGGGAGTGGTCAGGGTTAGCGATGTAGGGAAGATGGGAGTGCTTAGTATGGAGGTTCTGGTAGAGGCTACAGGCAGGTGTGTGAGGGAGATGAGGATGAGGGACCAAGGTTTGGGTGGGGCTGGGGAGAAGAGCCATGTAGAAAAGAAATGGAGCCCACAATGTGGCAAGGAGATGCAGGATGCATGAGAATCCAAGAGCATCCCTGTGCCAGGGCCGTGTTGTGGATCCAGGGCTCAAGAGCATCAGTTCAATATCAAAAGACATTGATTCCACATAAGCCCTCTTTCAAATTTCTTTCACCTCTTCCAGTTGGTCCAGGAGAGCCTCTCACTTTGGTCTTTAACACCCTTTAAACTTGCTAATCTCCCTTTTTGCACAGAGAACAGACCTTAGGCTAAGCACTTCCAGGCAAGGGTTTTGGCTAAGACTGTTGCATTGTGTAGCTTTCATTGTGTGTGACTTTTAACAGTCATCACGGGAGAATGGTTTTTCTTTGGTGGTAGCCATAGAAGTTTTATTTCCCAACATATTTACTTAAATTAAAACGCTAGTTTAAAGAAAAACATAACTTTTTTAAAATGGCACATGTGGCACAAGAATGATGAAAGATCCAGAAGCAGCTCTCCCATAAGCTCCAGGCAGCCTTTGCTTGGCCTTGGCAGAGACAGGACCAGAGTGTGTCCCTGAGAGGTGTGGTCAAGCCACGTTAGCTGACCAAAGCTGAGAATCAACAACTCCTCCCATCGGTTTTCACCGTCCTCTAAGCCCAAATAAAGACCCCGGCACATGTTCTTATTCAAGCCCCCAAGTGCGTAATGTCTTCTCTCCCATCTAAGGGCGAATTCCTAGCCCAGGGACCTGGAGCATCTGTAGTTCTTAGAGGTTACTGGTTCCCCAAAGGATTTCACTGCAGAAACACAGCAGCAGGTGGTGACAGCTGCCCGAGTATGACAAAGACACCACTTCCTGACCACCTGCATGTGAGTTCCTAATACATTTGTCATTTGGATCCTCTCTATGGCCCAGCTAGGTATGATGCCCATTTTTAAGATGGGAAAACTGAGGCTCAATGAGTGTTTGTCTAGACTCACACAGCTAGCACTCTATGTGAGGAATTCAACCCCAGATCTGCATGGCGCTCATTCTCATGCTCTTTGCCTCTGCCTGACAGAAGGTTAGCTCCCCTGCAGGACTCCACCCCTCCCACATGAGGCCCAGCCAGGGCCCTAGGACTGTGTGGTTTACATGAGCGGGAAAACCTGGCTATGTGCGTCACCCCTTAATAGCTGTCGCCACTTTAAATTAACCTGCTCCCAGGGGGGAACGATTTTGCAATCTTGATAAAGAAACTCATAGTTCCTTGAAAATAATTTATCAGTTTCTATTCTTGTTCCACCTTCCATGAAATTCACAGTGACTACATTTTCCCTAGGCCTGATCTGACAAAGAATTTGGGGCATTTCTGGGCAGGAGGGGCCATCTCTGGGAGACGTGGTTTGCGTGTCAGAGAGCTGGCATGCCAGGACATTGGACAGTTTATGGGGACCACAGAAGAGAATTGTGGAATTGGAGCTGCCGCCAAAGCCCTGTGACTTTGGGGGATGGTGTGGGGTGGGCGGGTGGGGTGGGGGGAGGCTGGCTCACTGGAGGCCCTGGCCTCAGGAAAAGCTTTTCTGCTTGCATAACCTTACCCTTAACCCACCCCTATTCCTCAAAACCCCTCTTCACTGCTCTCCACTCTCTCCATTCATCTTCCCGGCTCCTTTCTCCCCAAGCAAGAAGCTTGGTTTCTGGGAACCATCACAGCCCTGCCCCATCTTCTCCCCAGAAAGCAGCTGGGTCATTGGTGGAAACTGAGGCTCGTGGAGGTCAAACGACTTGTCCAAGGTCACACTGAGAATTACTGCAGTGCTGGCATCAGAGCCAGATCTGAGTGCCAGGCCCTTTTCCCTCTGCTCATGGCTGCACCTCTGTGCTTCCTGTCCCCATCAGCCACCCTGTACTCTTCCAATGCCAATTAGAAATCTTTCATTAGACAACCGATTGACATCTGACCAAGAACTAAATGCACTAAATTTTAACCATAGTTTAAAGATAATAGAATCATGGATTATTTTCTCCCTTTATTCTTTTTTTCCACTGGAACTATATTATTATAAAGAAATAGACATTTTTCCCTGGCCAGGTAGCTCAGTTGGTTGGAGCATTGTGTCAATAGCCAAGGTTCATGTGTTCAATCTCCATTCAGGGCACATACAAGAAGCAACCAGTGAACGCATAAATGGGTGGAACAGCAAATTGATGTCTCTCTCTCTCTCTCTCTCTCTCTCTCTCTCTCTCTCTCTCTGCCTATCTGTCTCATCAATTAATAAATAAATATTTTGGTTTAAAAAAGAAACAGACATTTAAAAATATATATGTAAATATTATATATGTGGGGGGTTATACATATTAAATTTGACATGGGCATATCATGTTTAAACATACATGCATTCTCGTATTTTAAATGGGACATGACATTAAGCAAAATTAAAAACTGAGGACTTCAGCTGACAATTCCATTTTTTTTATATTTGGAGCAAACATCTTGAAATTGAGGGGGCTATTCAGCATTTGCATAACTTTTAGCCTAGAGTCAGGGCTGGCCTCTGACAGTTGCCTGGCCTTGTCAAATTCGGACCAAATTCCAAAATATTTTTCCTTTTAAAGAGCCCAAGCAGGCAGTTCAGACCTCAAAGGCACGCAATTCCCCAGTGTCTGTTGTTCCCAGCAAGGCCTCAGACCTCTCCCTAGCCTGACCCCAGGTCTCGGGCCGGGCTGCCCCTGCCGCAGTCCTGCAGCCACACTGGCCAGCTTCTGGGGGCTCAGGCCTAATACTGCCCACTGCAAACTCAAAAGTGGTTGGCCTTTGCTAAAACACACGAAGGCCATTCTCCTGCAGCCTGGGTCCAACCAGGAAGCCTGGAGGATGGAAGGTCACATCTGAGGGGTCGCATCACCAGGGACTTCAGAGAGCAGGTCTCTGGGAAGGCGGGCCTCAAGGTCATTTCCTGCTGAGCAGCCTGGGTCACCCGGGAGGGAACACATGCTGAATGCAATTAGGGACAGAGGAGCAGAGGGGAACAGAGGAGCAGTCAGCATCCTGTAAAGGGAATTAATCTTTCGCTTGGGGCATTGACACATTCTTCTGCAGAATTCAGGCAGCACTTTCATTTTACTCAAAGCCCCTTTTTAAAAAGCTCATCCTCACTTTTGTTGAACGCTGGCTGGCGTCGGGCTCGGTGGTAGACTGTTTTATACCCAGTATCTCAAATTATTTGGAGAAGCGGGCGCACATATCCTCGTGGTCTGTGACAGTTTCATCTCCCAGGGAGAAAAGAAGTTATCTTTTTATTTAAAAAAAATTTTTAGACAAAAAGAGAACTTGATTTTATCTGACTTTGGACTCAGCCATTAGTATGCCGTGCATTGGAGATGCTAAATAGAAGTTCGGGTCATCAATGTAAACTTCTTAAAAAATTTCCATTCTCTAGTACCTCAAATAGTACCTGCGGGCAACAGGTCGAAGCACAGAGAGCTTGTAGCTAGAAGTGTCCCTAAGTCAGGCGCCCAGCCCAGCCACTTCAGTGTGGTGTGAGCTCAGCCATATCATTCCTGTCCCTAGGCCTCAGTTTCTTCAACTAGAACATAAAGGGGTGAACAGTGCCAGTGTTCCATGAGATAGATGAGAATCCGCCGCCCCCCCCCCCCCCCGCATGATAACTACGCAAAAACAGGATGAAAGGCCATTATAGAAAAGATGCTCAAGTGGACCCCATTAGACTGGCCTCATGTGTCACCCTTGTGTCTCAGGAACAGTATCCACTGCCTGACAACAGGGTAGATGCTGAATCAACACTGGATGGATGGATGGATGGATGGATGGATGGATGGATGGATGGATGGATGGATGGACGGATGGGTGGACGGATGGATGGGTAGATGGGTAGATGGATGAATGGATGAATGGATGGATGGATGGACAGACGGATGGACAGACACACTTCCACACTTGTTGGGAGGTTGAGCTAGCTGGCCATGAAGGTTCTCCCTGCCTGAGATCCCTGACTTCTTGACCCCTCTCCTAGAAGCCCTAACTCACACAGCTTCTCTCTAAAACCTTCCCTGAAGATTGGAAACATTGGGCTCTGTGTGGATGTTCGCAAGGCCTGTCATGAAGGCTCAGAGGTAAACTTCCTGATGATTAACAAGGCAATGGATGCCAAGTGTCAGGCATGTAATAAGGGCTGGAGTGTTAGCAGTGGCTGCTCTGCTGTAGGAGGTGGAGGGAACAGGGCATGACGGTGATGATGGCGAGAGGAGCAAGAGGAGGGTGGTGGTGACAATGGCTCGCAACGTTCTGATGGGAGGCAGAGGCGCCCTCTATTCCAGGGCCTGTACTTGAAGCGCAGAGTATGTGCTCATTACCAGATTGCTCCGTGGCTCCCCGTTGGTTTCTGCAACCTGGAGGGCAGCGTCCATGGAATGAGCACTTGGGCTCTGAGTCCATGGACTTGTGTTGTATGCTGGGTCAGCACTGATTGCTTGGTGTGACTTGGCCAAGTAGTTTACCTCCCTCAGCATGCAGTGCCTGTCTGCACCCTGTCCTCATCAGCCTTGTGGTAGGGGCCCTGGGGGAAACCTGTGACTACAGACTACATGTGCTACGCCTGGGACAGCAAACAAACCCCATCTCCCCTCCAGTGCGGCGGAATTTATAACCGCTTCATTAAGATACGATTTCACATACCGTACGGCCCATCCGTTTAAAGTGAACAAGCCCATGGTTGTTAGGATAGTCGCAGAGTTGTGCAGCAATCGCCACGATCAAGTTTAGAACATGTAACCACCGCCATAAGGAGGACCCGTACCCTGAGCCATCACCCCCAGCTCTAGACTACTTACTCTCTCTCTAGATTTAACTCTTTTGGACACTTCATAGAAATGAAATCATAACATGTGGGCTTTGGGGCCTGCTTCTTTCACCTTTAAAGTCTATCCATGTTGTATGTAGCGTGCTCGGCACCTCGCCTCTTATACTTCAAGGCAACCTGGAAATCATCCCCTATGCTCATTCCTTCGGTTGCACTCTGCTAATTTTAACAGGCAATGTGTTTATCATTCAAGATTCCAATGATATGAAAAGTGTTTGTGAAGACATAGGGCCCATGGCTTTCCGTGCCCACCCTGCTCGGTCTTAGAAGTGAACACGCTTGCCCAGGCCCCGCCCACTACCATGGCACTGTTTCATATATGTCATTCTCAGAGGCAAGAAACGGGATCCCCAGGGAGTTTTAATCTGCAGTTCTCTTCGCCTGAGCATTTTTTTTCATATGTTTCAGAGAAACTACTATTTCCCTTTCGGTGAATGATCCGATCGTATCCTTGGTTCATTCTTCTGCTGGATGGTTCATTTTTTTTCTGGCTGATTCGCGGGAAAGCTTTACGGAGATTGCCATATGAGCTGGAAATATTTTCTCAGTTTGATACTTTTCCTGTGACTGCTTTTGGTCTGTCTTTTGCTAATATTTGGATCATGCAAAAAAAATGTCTAATGTAGTCACATGTATCAATTTTTTATGGCTCCTGAGGTTTATGTCATATTGAAGGGCCTCTCAAATCAGAGATTATAAAAGAAATTCATGGTTCCTTTTAGTGCTTTTATGGCTTCATTTTGCTTCATCCTTTCTAAAGCTACAGAGAATTTCGTTGCATGAGCATGTCATAACTCACCTCGCCAGTCTCCCATTGCTGGGCATTTGGGTTGTTTCCAGTCTTTTCCTATTAAACATGATGCTGCCGTGAGTGGCCCCTCATACGTCAGGCTTTTGTGCACATGTGGAAGTAGATTTTAGGATGAATTCCTAAAAGTGGAATTACCAGATCAAAGAGTATGCTCATTTTAGGTTTTGAAATATATAGCTAAATTACTTCTTAAAGAGATGCATCTCTCCGCGCAGTGGTGCGCCAATGCGCCTTGCCTCAGCCTCACCAGCTCTTACTTTTTAAATGGGAAACATTGTCCTTTATTTTCTCCTCAAAATATTTAGTGTGGGGAGGACAGGCAAGCAGACAAGCTGGCATAATGAGGCTCTGGCGGCTGGCAGAGTGACAGCCTCTCTGTCTTACCCTGGCCGGTTTGGCCCAGTGGTTGGAGCATCGGCCTGTAGACTGAAGGGGGTTTGTAGGTTGGATTCTAGTCAAGGGCATGAACTTCAGTTGCAGGCTCGATCCCCACCCCTGGTCGGGGCACAGGCGAGAGGCAACCAATCAAGATGTTTGTCTCACATTGATGTTTCTTTCTGTATGTCCCTCCCCCTCGCTTCCACTCTTTCTAAAAATCAAGGTGGGGGGCGGGGGGTAAAATATCCTCAGGTGAGGATTAACAACAATAAAAAATAATATTATGTATTTAAAAGATTTCAGCACAGGTTGTCTTTCAGGCCACAAGGAAGCCGTTGGCCCTTCTGTGTTAGCTGGGGTGCGTTCCTCTCCTGGAGGGAACGGTGAAGAGACTTGTCTTCATTGTGTGCTAGAAAGAAGCCAGAGTTTGAAAGAACTGTGCTTCCATATTTTCCCTACTGATTAAAACCTCCCTTATAGTAAGGATTGCTCTTTATAAACATTTCAAGAATAATCATTCTAAATCTCCTAGGCCACTGAGGTTTTGTCCATCCCCTCCATTCCCCGTCTTCACTCTTACCTCATTAGATGATGTCTATTTTTCTTTATTAAATTTGTTTAATAGTATGTTCATCTTGCTCATTTGAAAGGTGGCCATTTTATCTATCTCTTCTTTTAAGAGAGAAAAGACCCAAAGCTCTGCATGAGGACGGTGCCCACCTCTGGGCTGCCAGCACCGAGGGGGAAGCACAAAGGAAGGATCTAACGAGGGCCTGAGCAACATTCTCCTCAGGCCACCATCACAAAACACCACAGACTGAAGGGCTTTAACCACAGAAAGTTATTTTCTCACAGTTCTGGAGGCTGGAAGTCCAAGATGAAGGTGCTGTCGGGGTTGGTTTCTAGTGAGGGCTCTCTTCCTGGCTTATGGACAACCACCTTCTCCCAGGGTCCTCTCTGGTGTCTCTTCCTTTTCTTAGGAGGACACCAGTCCTGTCAGATTAAGGTTCCACCCGTATGACCTGAATTAACCTTAGTGACTTCCTGAAGGCCATTGGGGATTAAGGCTTGAACATATGAACTGGGAAAGTGGGGTGGAAGGGAATGACACAATCCTGTCCCTCACAGCCTATGACCAGAATGCAGCTCAGAGGCTGAGCAACATGAAATCAGTGCTGCCCCCAGCAGGATACAATCCAGAATTCCCAATATGACCCCAAATCTGGTCCCTTACTCTGACTGTGCTGCCAGCCTCCTGTCTCCCCCACACTCCAAGCACACACTTCCTCTCAGATCTCCCCACAAGCCACACCCTTCCCTGCCTCAGGGCTGCACAGTGTCCCTGGGCCAGCATCCCCGCTCCTCAGCCCAACCCTTCCCTGTTTGTCAGACCTCAGCCTGACCCCTGAGACTGGATCTGGTCACCCACGCTCGTGACCCATGCACTTCCTTCTGGACACCAATTGTCCCCTTGGTAGAGGCCTGATGAGATGTGTCCCCAGCGCCACACATGAACTGGCACAAAGGGGTGCTCGGGCCATGCTTGCAGACAGACCACCCAGGCTATGCACACACGCTATTGCTCATTCAAAGGTTGCTTCTAAGTAGAAAATGTAGTTCTTCCCTCCTCCTCTTCATCAGCTCGTAAACTGCTGGCAGGGCTAAGAACTACCCTCTCTAGGTCCTTATCTAACGTTATTTTTCCTCCTCTCCCTCTTTATCTAGAGTCAGAATCCTCCTTGCTCCACCTTCAGAGCTGTCCACTTATAGTCTCCTAATTCCTCAGTGAGTGACCAAGCACTATGAGGCCAGTTACTGAGGCTCCAAGTGGTAACACAGCCCATGTTGGGGAGAGAAGCTTGAGCACTGGAGGACAAGGTGCCCTGGGACAATGAGTGAGCCATCCCAGGAGAGGCAGGAAGGCAGAGTAGGCAGGCCATGCACAAGCCCAAGAGGCTGAGGGCCGGGAAGCCCACTGCACCACCCCTCCCTTTATTCATCCAGCCGTGTTTTTTGCTCACTCTGTCCCCCTCCCTGTGCTGTATTCTGGGGCCACTCCTCGCCTTCACATATCTACCCAGCAAACCCTCTGCAAGCACTTGCTATGTGCCAGGCATTGTGATGGGTGCTGGGACCCTACAGGAGCTCTAACTGCCTGAGCTAATAATGGAGAAATAGGACATGCTTCAAAGCAGAGTGGGGCTGAGAATAGGAGGAACAGAAGGGCAGGACCAGGAAAGCTTCCTGGAGGAGGTGACATGGGTGCCCTGCAACATGAGTAGAAGCTGGCTAAATGGGAAAGTGCTCAAAGTCATTCTAGGCAGAGGAACAGCGTGTCTGTGGGCTCAGCCAGCTCCGCTGTGTAACCTTGGTTAGAGGGTGCCTGGGGAGGAGGGTCAGAGAGCCTGAGGACCTGGGAGGTGGGAAAGACAGGAGGACACCATTAGAGCCAAGTCCCAGTACGGGCGCACACTGGCTTCACTGTGGGGGAGAGGGGGGAGGCAAAGGGTTTTTCCCCAGCCCCCACACACCCTCTCCAAGCCTGGGAAGGAGAGAGGAAGTGGGGTTGGAAGATGGAGGGTGGAGGGTGGGAAGCCAGACAGAAGTTCACCCTCAGCAGGGCCACTAGAGGAGCTGAAGCCACACAGACACCCCACCCAGGTCGGACGGAGCTGGGGAAGGCAAGAGGAGGACTTGGTCAGTCATTCCTTCCCTCACACAGTAGGTCCACAATCCTACATCCTCCCAGGGCTTGCCTGCTACAGCAGGGGAGAAAAGACAAAAACAAAACAAAAATGAAGCCCTAGTTACAGCAGATGCTTCCAGTGCTGGGAGAAAGGTAAGCCATGAACGGGAGAGACAGTACCAGGCCCGATGGGGGGCCAGGGGGTGGGGGCACTGCCATAGGGACCACCTGTTTTGTTGCCAAATGCATTCCGACTTTAATCAAGTGATTAAGGAAGCCAGTCACAGTGCCTCCGTCATCGCTGGATTACCAGCCAGCGCTGAAGGGTGCGGCCTCCTCCACCTCCTCACGTCTTCCAGTCCGGCTCCCAGCCCCCACCCGCGCCCAGCGGCCTGTCCCCACTGTCGTTCCTCTGCTGTTTCTCGGCTCCCAACTCATCGTTGGTTTTTACCTTGGGGAAAAAATCCAAGCATGGAAATCTCTTAATACAAACCAGATGAGCGGCTGGTGAAAACGTTTTTCTCGGCATCAATCACCCGGGCCTTGCTGTGCTGAGAATTTGGTGAGCCCTCCTCACAGCCCCCACCAGGAGTCCCTTCCAGACTTGCCTGATGAAAGGCAGGCGAACAATGCCACCTTCTGTGTGTTTAGTGAAGCACGTTTTGCATATGCTCCCCAACACTCCCATGTGGATTGGGGTAGGGTTTGGGATCAGCCTATCCTGCCCGTACCAGTGGAGGAGGGTAGTTGGGGGCCATGAGGCTGGCCAGGGAGGGCAGTTGGGGACCATGAGGTTGGCAGGGGAGGGCAGTTGGAGGCTATGAGACCAGCAGGGGAGGACTGTTGGAGACCATGAGGTTGGCAGGGGAGGGCAGTTGGAGGTGATCAGGCCAACGGGGGGAGGGGGGAGGCAGTTGGGGGCAAGGAGGCCTACAGGCAGAGTGGTTAGGGGTAATCAGGCAGGCAGGCAGGTGAGCAGTTAGGAGCCACCAGTCCCAGATTGAGAAAGGGATGTCCCAGCTTGGAGTGGGTGCAGGCCAGTGTGAGGGACACCACCCTCATGCACAAATTTGGTGCACTGGACCACTAGTTTTCTTATAAAATGGAATCATACAATGTGTGCCTTTTCCCATCTGGCTTCTTTCACTCATCATAATGTTTTCAAGGTTCATCCATTGCTATTTAAATTAAACCTCAACGAAATTAAAAATTTAATTCTTTAGTTGCTCTGGTCACATTTCAAGTGCTCAGTAGCCACATGTGGCTTTCCGCTCCTACATGGACCAGATAGAGCAGCAAATGTTGTTCATCCTGGTAGAAAGTTCTCTGGGGAACTCTATCTAGTGCCCCCAGTGAGGACAGGGCAGAGGAAAGGGCTGGGCCCAGTTCCTGCCCACCCAATGGGTGTTGACTCACAGACCCCAAAGGTCCTGATGGGATCCACCAATGACTTTTTAAATTTCAGAAACTAGTGAAACTCATGCCTTGCCAAGGGACCTGCCTCCCAGGCGACCAGTGCTGGGCTCAGTGCTCTCAGCAGCGGTTCTCTCAGCCAGGGAGGAAGCGCTGCCTGTCTGCAGCCGTCAGAGGCTCCTACTGGCCGCTGCATGTGACTCTGATTAGTAATGATAGGAAAACTAGTTAGCTGTATGACACAAACACAAACACAGCTTGGGACACGTGATCTTTTCAAGGAAGAAGGAAAATAATAAAAGGGACCCTTGTGTGATTTCACCATCGAGAGGCAACCGTTGTTGGCATTCTTGTTGGTAAGCTCAAGGGTAAGATTTGGGAGAGTGTGTGTGGGTACACGCTTAGAACTATGCACAAGTCCATGATGCTTAAATGTGTGTGTATATTTGTGTTTAATTTTAAAAGATTGATTGACGTACACAATTTCCCTTTCATCCCTGACCGTTTACAGTGATCTTTTTACAGAGAAATTTGGGGCATTTCCAGAGGTAATGGGCACCTTTCTATCACATCCAACAAAACCAGTTCCCACAAGCTCATCTCTTTAGCCATTTTTTAAAGTGATTGGGCACAACGTAAAAATTAGCAATTTACAGCTATCTTGGACTTTGGGGAAAGAGAGAAACCTTGGTCTAAAATGTGCTCTTTAAAAAAGCATTTTATAATGGAAAATTTAGACATTTACAAAAGTAAACCAGATTGCGTACCAAACTCCCAGGGACCCATATGCAACTGCAACAAAACTGCACAGCCCCTCTCCGCTTTACTGCTTGGGTTTACGGCTTACTTGTCTTTCTTGTAAAAAGCCCACAGCTAGATTTTGGTTTTCATCCAGTCAACAGTCACTGCCTTTTTACTGAGAAGTTTATGGTTTCACCCTGTCTCTTACTTTTTCTATGTTTTTTGTTTTTTTAATCTTTTTTTATAAATAAAACTAGGGGTCTGGTGCACAAAAATTTGTGCACTTGGGGGGGGTCCCCTCAGCCCGGCCTGTGTCCTCTCACAGTCTGGGACCCCTCGGGGGATGTCCACTGGCTGGTGTGCCTGGCCAGCCTGGGTGAGGGACTGAGGGTTGTTTTCAGGCTGCCCACAGTCTTTTCAGGGTTCAGGTCCTTACTGGGGTGCCTGGCCAGCCTGGGTGAGGGGCTGAGGGCCGTTTTCAGGCTGCCCACAGCTCCCATTGACCCAAGGTCCCAGCGAGGCTGGCTGGAATCAAGTTTCTGGGGTTAATTTATCTTCTATAATTGAAACTTTGTTGCCTTGAGCGGAGGCCTAGTCAGGCAACAAAGCTTCCTGTTTGCTTCAGCTCTGTGGCTTCTATAATTGAAACATTGTTGCCTTGAGCAGAGGCCTAGCTGGCCTAGGCAGGCAGTTTCAACTCCATCACTGGTGCAATGGAAGCCTCCTGTTTGCTCTAGTTCCATGGTTGCTGGCCGCCATATTGGCTGGGTTAATTTGCATACAGCTGCTCTGATTGGCCAGTGAGCATGGCTTGGCTGGTGGGTGTGGCTTAGGTGTCTCAGAGTGATGGTTAATTTGCATATTACTCTTTTATTAGATTAGATAGTTATCTGTATGTCCCTCTGTCAAGATAAGAACTTTACTGTGCCCTCGTGTCCCCGATGTCCCCTCCACCCCGTCCCCATCATCTTATTGAGGATGTGCTTCCTCAGTTTCCTTTTTTGGTCTTAGCTAATGCGGGGGGGCGGGGAGGGGAGCGTGGCAGCGCAGTCTTTACTTGGGATTCTGATCTGACCACCCCTTGACTGTGTGTGTTGGGTCATCTCGGTTCGTTACTCCTCCTGTCTGAGTTCTTCCTTTAGGACTAGTTCCCACATGCGTCTTCATGTAGCAGACCTTCCGGGCCTCTGTGTTTGTAAATGTCCTGGTCATTCCCTCTCACTTAAATGCTATTTTTCTGGATGTAAAATTCAAGGTTCAGGACTCAAAAGTTGAGGATCCATGTGAACTCTCAGAACTATGACTCCCTCCCGGCTGGTGCGGCTCTGTGCTTCAGCATCAAGCCATGAACCAAGAGGTTTCGATTCCCTGTTAGGACACATGCCCAGGGTAAGGGCTCAATGCCCAGGGGCATGCAGGAGGCAACCGATCACTGATTCTCTCTCATAATTGACATTTCTATCTCTCTCCCCTTCTCTCTTCCTCTCTCTGAAATCAATAAAAACATATTTAAAAAAGCAAACAAACTATGGCTCCCTGTCTATCTTTCAGCCAATGCAAGTGGTTTCAGTCTGAGCTGTCCTTTTGTCATGGGATTGCTCTCTCTGGAGACTGTCAGACCTCTCTGTCTCTCTGACAGTCTTAAATTTCACTATGATGTATTGAGGAAGTATGAGTTCTTAACTCTATTTGCCGTCCTACAGGTCTCGCAGTCCAAGAGCTTTCATCTTTAATTCTGGAAATCTATCTCTATTTTTCTTCCTTCTTTTTTTCTTTCCTTTTTTTTTTTTTGTTTGTTTGTTCATTTTTTGTTTGTTTTGTTGTTGTTTTCTACCTGTGCACACTTTGCTAGAACATATATAGACAAGTTGACTCCCAGAGGGGTTGCAGAATAAAGGCTTGGGTAAGAAAACCATTACAGCTTCAACTGCCTGCATGTCAGTCCAGGATCTGAGGCTATAATAATAGGGATATAACCTCTTCAACAAAGGAGGTGATTATCCTGCTCTGCTCAGAGGCTTGCCCTGAGGACTCGATTCGGGGACCTCAGTATAGAGGAAAGGAACTTATTGGATGAGGCAAGCTAGAGAAGGCTTCCAGGAGGGCAGAGGAACACAGCTCATGGAGATGCTTCTGGGGCCTGCAGTTGAAGTTTTTCCTGTTCCTGTCTCAGGAGCCTTTCTGGGGAGTGGTTGTTTGTTCTGTATGGTCCTAAGGGAATATCTAGGGTTTAAATGCATGGTTTCCACCAGACACAAGTGGCTGCTTCATCTGGTCCAGTGCACACCTGGTAGCAACCAGCTGGGAGGAGCAGCCTGTGGCCTCATTCGGAGGCTGGTTTTGTTTCTGGCAGGACCTTCCTCGAGCTCTCCCAGGAGGATTTCAGCTGTGCATGGTTTTGCCTGACTTTTTTAGGACCTTTGGACCTAAGTCACTGCACACCCAGTTTGGGAAGCCATCTTTGTGGCGAGTCCCATGGCTGAGGCTGCAAGGGAGGGTGGGCTAGTTCCCCTGAGACTGGGGCATGATGTGGATGCTTGATCAGCCTTTGTTAGCTCCCTGCATCTCTGGAAAGATCCAGCTCAGAGTGACCAGGCAAGGGGTCTCGGTCCCCGCTGTGGCGGATGGCTCTGAGATGGGTCTGTCTGACTCCCTGCGCCATATTACTGCCCCTGAGAGAGGTGCAAAGAAGCTCAGGAGCACCTGCCCCAACACCAAGAATCTTGGGCGTAGGCAGTCATGGCCCCCGAAGTGAGACTGCCCTGGCAGAACTGCCCTTCTCCTTTACCCCCAAGTGTGCAGCCCCAAGTACATTACGCACCCCCGCCCCAAGCCTGTTCCTCAGTGACAACATGGGGACAATGGAGTTGTTTTAAAGCCTGAATATAATGATCCATGCAAAGCACTTCACACAGTACCCACCGCATGGTGACTGCTCACTAAATAGCAGGTATTGTGACTGTTGTTATTATTATTTTGACTCCATGATCCATCGAACCCCTTTCATTAACCAAAAGCTAATGGTGGACAGTGATGCTTTTGTGCCTAGAGGCAGAGGGTCCGTAGAGCAACCCCAGTCTCTGAGCAGAGATAGAGCCTCCAATCCTCATATGCCAGGTAACAGTGCCCCAGCCTATAGTGTTCTCAGCCTGCAGTGCCCCAGCCTGCAGTGCCCCAGCCTATAGTGTTCTCAGCCTGCAGTGCCCCAGCCT
>PVJC01002750.1:11072-76457 GCA_004026665.1 Murina feae | reverse complement strand
ATGGAATGCTGGGAGGGGCTCCCCTTCCAGGGTTGGGGGGGAGGAGCCTAGGGCAGAGAATGAGTAGGAGAGAGGTGGGAGGACAGTAACAGGAAGTGGTGTCCTGTCTGCCAAAGGAGATGCCACAAGATGGAGATAAGGCCTGAGAGGTGTCCCTTCCATGTGGCAGCAGGGTGGCCCCTGGAGACCCTGGCCAGAGCGGTATGTGCAGAATGGTGGAGGGCAGAAGCTTGAATGTGGGGTGGTGTGAGGTAACAGTGGGTAAAATGTGGGGACAGCGGAAGGCCTAGCTTGTCCCTGGGTCTTGTATCTGAAAGGAAACTGGTAGCCAGTGGGCAGGTGGGGGGTGGTTTCCTGATGGCAGTTGAGAGACATAGCATGTTTATAGGGAAGGGACTAGTTGCAAATGAGAGGCTGAATATATCAGAAGGGAGACGGTATTAATGAGTGACAGTGGGAGGGGACATCAGGTGAGCAGTCATGTCACTAAGGGCCACCATTCATTCAGAGCGTACGAGGTGCCAGGCACTGTTCTATGTGCTCCACGTAGGCTAACCCATCTAGCCCAGGCAACAACCCTATGAAGTGGGTGCTATCATCCGCGTTTTACAGATGAAGGACCCAGACACAGAACGAGTGGCTTGCCGAAGGTTACACAGCTAAGGTGGTGCTTCTGGTGGGCCAGAATTTGAACGTGAGAAGGCTGCTTCCAGCTGTGTGCGGAAGTCGAGAGATGGATTCTGGGGCCATGGAGCCCGGGTTGGAATCCCAACTCTACCATTCATTTGTTTTGCTCTTCTGTCTCTTAGTTTCTCTACCAGGAAGATGGGCATGAGAACTGTACCTGTTTCGTGGTGCTATGGGTGGACTACATGTGTAGATGTCCAAAAGACACTCAGAGAAGAGCTTGGTACATAGAACACACAGGGGGAGGGACTCACCCGGGACAGAATGGGGTGCCTCTTACACTGGGGCTCAGAGGGAGCTGTCCTGAGGCTGGCAGCTTTGTACAGCGTTCATTTACTTGTGGGCTCTCTCCTGGGTCAGACAGGGCTCCTTGAAGGCAGGTTTAGAAGCAGTTTGTGCTGGAATCGAAGAAACCCTTGGGCCCAGATCCCAGTCTCTTCACTCGCGTCAGTCGCTATGGGACTTTCTTCATGTTACTCTCAGAACCTGACCCCCTCCCAGGCCAAAGGGAGCACAATGCCCACTGCCAGGCTATGGGGAGGATGACACAAGATCAGGTGTGTGAGGAGGCCTGCTCAAGCACAGTGTCCGACACTCAGATGCCATTACACTACTTCTGGGAACATCCCCCAGCAGGGGCAGGCACTGTTCTGGAGTGAAATTATCAGTGTTTTTCTTAAATCCACAGCACAGGACCTAGAATCTAGGTCCTACCTAGATGCTCACTAAATGTTGATCAGATGAGGAAAGAGGGGTCTCTAGCAAGGATTAAGCAGCAGGTGAGGGAGGAGGTGCTGGGATTGGTTTGCTCTATAACCTGTACCATTTAGATACCCTCAGCTAAGACAGCACTCTATAGGCTGCAGGTGAGCAGAGCCCTAGTTACCTACAGTTGTGAGGGGGGCGGGAGGGGGATGAGAGTGCGGGGTCCTGAGCACCTGAGGCAGTGGGTGGGGCTTCTGGGCAAGGGCAGCGTTCGCTTCCCAAGACCAGTACCCTTGGGGCCCTGGGGCTCCACCCTGCCTGACTTGGCTAATTTCCCAGGTAAGGGAGGAGTTTGTTTTGGGGATAGTGTGGGTTCTGGGCTAGATTGGCACCATGGATGTGACCCATGCAGTGCCGCCAGGCCCCATTTTCGAAGGCGACTTAATGTTCTGCTGCTGCCATCTTGAAATTCCGAAGGCTTTTGAACAAGGGGTTCACGTCTTGGTTTTGCCTTGGGCATTATGTAGCCTGTCCTGGTTCCGGGGCCTGGAAAGCTCGCTTGTCTCCTTGCCCTTGTGGGAGGGAGCAGTCTGTGTCTGGCCCAGTAGGAGCTGAGAGGTACGGGGTGGGGTGAGAAGGGTGGGGGAGGTAGCTGCACCTTGGTCCCTGCAGAGGCCTGGGGCAGGGGTGAGACGGGTGGTACTGAAGCCAGCATGCTGGACGGAGTCAGACAGCTGGGTCCTAGTCCTTCCCCTGCCACGAGCTAGGGGTGGGCTCCTCGGTAGGTGGTGGACATCTCTGAGCCTGTTTCCCCATCTGCAGGATGGAAATACAGTGACTGCAGCACAGGTGGTATGAGGGTTAAATGAGGGGATACATGGGAAGTGCCTGGCTTATAGGAGGTACTTAGCAGATTTTTGCTGTTGAGTGCTTGGCTGGGCCAGAAAGGCAGTTGCTCCTATTCTAGGACAGGAGTCCCTGCTGTATCCTCCAGAGGTGCCAATCCGGGGAACCATCATCCAGGAAATGGGCTGCCAGCTCCCCTTCCAAAGTGGCCACACCTTCGGCCCCTTCTGGGCCAGAGCCTTGCCATTTCCAGAGTGAGTAGAGGGAGAGCAAATTCCAGGTCTGGTCCAAGGGTGGGCGTTTCAGGCTACTGGGCTTTGCTCCAGGGCCCTGGGTGATCCTGCCCCTCACTCCCCGCCACTATTCACACCTTAGTTTCCCCAGAATCTGCATACTCTAATGCAGGCCACACACCATCCCATCCCAGTTGGCTGGGCTCCCCCACCTTTCCCTCTAATAGTGAAGAGTCCCCTCTGTCCAGAGGCCTCCCTGTCCAGGGGATACAGCTATGGGTTGAGGTCACATGCTTCCTTCCTCTCAATACCTGCTTGCGGCCCCCCCCCCTCCCCACCCCCCTTCTGATCTTTGATTTACCCTGAGCTGGATTAAGACCTTTAGCAGCCCTGAGAGATGAGAAGCTAAAGTGTACCCTCCCACACACATAACATTCAAAATAAAAGCCACCCTAAACCTTATAATCTGTCCGAGGAAGTCCCACAAAGTTCTGATTTTCCCCAGGATGACTACTTCCTTACTATTTTGAAATACTGAGAACCAGACCTTAAAAAACAAACAAACCAAATCAAACACTTTGTTGATGTCCTTTACCGCCAGTGCCCTAAACACATGCTTAATCTGCCTATTGGGTAACTTGGCCTTGCCTGCCCTCGTCCCCTGAGCCAGAGCAGGACAAAGGCCTGGCCTGCAGTAAGAGGGCAATGGGCCACTCTGCCCAGAGACTCCCCAGGGGAGAGGGAAGCCCTGAGCCAATCAGACCCTGCTGGGGAGGTGACATCAGGAAGCCCAAGGTACCACCTCTTCTCCTCCCCTCCACCCCAACACTCCCTCACCTGCCCACCTGCGTAGCCAGGGCCAGCCAGTCCTCCAGCTGGATAAGGAAGACCCAGCTGTGTTAGTCCCCAGGTCTGCTGCCCTTCACTCCACAACTGTGGGCAGATCTCTTTGCCCCAAACCACTCACCCACCCACTGTCGGGGAGGGAGGGAGCAACTGCAGGAACCTCTGCGACTGGCTTTTCCAGAACTTGCTTACAAACTCTGGTTAAAAATAAACCCCACATGTCTGAGAAGGAGAGGGCAGGAGGGTGCAGTGGTGGGAGACTAAGAAGGCAGGCAGAAGGCTGTCATTGAGCAGGAAGACCAGGCCTCCTTAGCACTGTCAGGACCTGCCCTGGAGAAAGGCTGATTGAAACATGCTAGAAAATTCCAGGTGGGAGGGACCTTGCAGAGCACTTCATTTTGCAGAGAGAAAACAGGCCTAGAAAGAGAAGAGCAGCTTTGGCCAGTGTCTCAGTGGTTAGAGCATTGGCCCATTTACACGGAAGAGTCAGTGGTTCGCTCCCCACCCCTGGTTGGTCAGAGCATGTGCAGGAGGCAACAGGTCCATGTGTCTCACTCACATAGAAGTCTCTCTCTCTCTCTTTCTCAGAATGTTTTCTCTGTCTCTCTCTCTCTCTCTCCCTCCCTCCCTCCCGTCCACTCTCTCAGACACATAAAATCTGAATAAATATCTAATAAAGAGGGAATATGCAAATTGACAGTCACTCCACCACAAAGATGGCAGCACCCACAGCGGAGGCTTAGTTCCTGTAACGAGTCTTAACGAGCAATCAGCAGGGACCTGAGGCTGCGCCCCCCCAACCCCATCCCATGGAGCTTGACAGGGGACCTCAGGCCATTCCGCCCCCCCCTGGTGCCAGGTTGGGGGACCTCAGTCTGTGCCCTCCACCCAGCAGGGCTTGACAGGGGACCTCAGGATGTGACCACCAGCCCCAGCACCAGGCCAGGGAACCTGAGGCCGCACTCCCTGCCCAGTAGGACTTGACAGGGAACCTCAAGGTGCGCCTCCCCCTACCCCCCATCTGGTAGGGCTTGATGGGGGACCCTTAGGTTATGCGCCCCACCTTGGCACCAGGCCAGGGGACCTGAGGCTGCAACCCCACCTGGCAGGGCTTGACAAGGGTGGGACCGACGGGTCTGGATCTAGCCTAATGGGGGTGGGGCCAGCTGAGTCTGGGTCTTGCTTGATTTTGAGGTGCACGTGGGTGGGTGGGGACTTGACTCTGGGTCCCGCAGTGCAGCCCAGACAGGAGGAAGATTTTTCATGTACGTTTTACTAATTTTCTTTTATCTCTGACACTTCTATTATAGAGAAAGGGTAAATAGCAATATTAAAATATTTCCTCTAATGAATCCCCTTTTAATGTGCATGGATTTCATGCACTGGGCCACTAGTAAATAAATAAAAAGAAAGGGAAGAGCAGGCCATTTCCACAGGGCCACCAGCTAACAAGTGGCAGGTGGAACAGAGCCTTCTTAGCCTTGTTCACTCCTCCCATTTCCCTGAGTGTGACATGAAGACCACCCTCTGCCTCCCATCTGCTCCTCCCCTGAGCATGGACTGAGAGTCAGAGGGCACCTCCACATCTCTACCCACCCACCCCTGTCTACTCTCTGCTCAGGTCTGTCTCCCCTCCCCCAGTGCCTGTCCAACTAGTCTCCCTTTCACCTCTCCAAGGGACAGACATTCATTGAGTGCCCAGCACAGAGTATCTGAAGCCCTGTATTCCTCCTGGTAATAAACCAAAGCTGGAGATGAGATGTTTTCTGAAGGAAATGTCACATTCCAGGGAGAGAAGGAAAGGAATGAGTGGATCCTGAGCCCTTCACAAGTGCCAGGCATTTCCCCTGCGTGACTTCCAAGCCTTCAAATAGCCCTGCAAAGCATCGTGGGCGCTTCCATCCTAGAGATGAGCCCAGGAGCCAGGCAGCTGAAGGCTCCAGTTCTTAGATCAACTGAGCTGGGGCTGGAGCCCGTCACCCTCCCTCCTGCAGCCACAACCTCACAACCCAGCTCTGGTTGTGGACTTGGGGAGCAGGGAGGTTAGAGGCTGAGAATGGAGTTTGATTTTGGTGTCCTTCGTCCTCTAGCCCTTTGGGGGAGAGGTTAGCATTGTCCCTTCGTGCTGGGGGATTAAGGTTATGTGTTTACTTCCTCAGCAAGTGCTCCCTAGCAAAGGCTGTAAAATCAGAGATGGGATATTTGTTCCAGAGCCCTGAGACTCCTGAGCTGCGGGGAGACCGCAGGTGGGTGGGGTGTTTGCTTTACCTGTGCCCTGGGGAGAGCCGAGAAACTGGCTCTGCCAGGCTGCCGAGGGAGGAGCAGGTGCTCACATGACCTCAGGGTAGAATTCACCCAGCGCCCTGCCAGAGTGCCCAGCCCCAGGGCCTCTCAGTCCACAGGGGCAGTGACATTCCCTTTCTAGCTGATTCCACCCCTGAAGAGGAGGGGCTCCTGACATCTGGAAAGCTGACAGGCCACACCTGCTGGGATTCTTGTTTCTAATCAGCCCGGGGCTGTGGGGAAATTAGAGGCTGGGGAAAGAGGTGAGCAACCTTTGCCAGGGGCCCATGGCCTTAGGAGGAGGGGGTTGCCACAGAATAACACAGTCCCCTCCTGGCTTATGTAATCACTTCCCTCATCCCCAGCCCCCAGAATATAAACAAAAAAGAACTTGGAATAGATACCAATGTGGTTGAAGCAAGGAACCGTCCCTGCCAAACAGGCACATCCAGCCCCTCAGCCAAGCTGAGGTCTGAGTTAGGAGGGAGGAGTGAGAGCTGAAATCAGGCTCCCGGAGGCAGGAAACAGAGATTGTCCTTGCTTGTCTGGTCATCTGGTCAGTGATCGTTTCTTCCGCTTCAGAATGTGGTCATAAATAAGCCGAAGTCCTTGCCATTGATATGCTCACAGTCTATCGGGGAAAAGTTCCAGAAACCCACAACGTGGCAATGGAGAGGCAATGGCTTTAGCTTGGGCAATGTGGCTTGTGTTTTGACAAGTGAAGAGGAGTTCACTGCGTAAGGAAGAAGAATTCCCAGATTTTACCTGCACTTGAGCATGGAGGAGCCCGTGTACATGATTTCCAGGACTAGATGGACCAATTTCAGAGCAGAGCCTGAGGAGTGGACACGTCTGGTCGGCTTCTGAGCACAGCCCCTCCTCATTGCTGAAACAGCAGGGGCTGCCGAGCCATGCGTGGAGTTGGTCTCAGCTGAATTCATGTGCATCTATCTATGAATGAGTCACAAGCATGTCTGATAATCATGTATGACCTCTTTTCAAGTTACAGATTCCCAGCGGGGCAAGTGAGAGTGAGGTTTCCTCACCAATTTCATCAAAGGGAAAGTTAAGACACTGAAGAGTGATTTGCCCACAGTTTAACAGCCACTTATGGACCAGCTACTACTTTCCAATTATTAGTCTAAGCATAGGGGACTCAGGAAGAAGCAGAGCTAAGGTACTGCACCCAGGAAGCTTACATGCTGGTAGGGCAAACCACCAACAAAGACATACATCTAGCCCAGCTAGTGTGATTCAGTGGTTGAAAACTGACCTATAACCAGGAGGTCACACCTTGATCCCCAGTAGGGAGCATGCAAGAGGCAGCCAATTAATTATTCTCTCTCACATTGATGTTTCTCTCTCTCTCTCCCTCTCCCTTCCTCTCTGAAATCTATCTATCTATCTATCTATCTATCTATCTATCTATCTATCTATCTATCTATCTTTTAAAGACATATCTAAATATGTCAGGTGGTGGTAAGAGCTAAGAAGATGGACAAAGTAGGTCAGGATTGACAGGATGGGGAGAGTGTCATTATTTTATACATACAGATGGTTCTGGAAGGCCCCGCAGGTGAGGTGACATGAGGAAAGAGACCTCATATATACACGAAGCAGTGTGTTCCAGGCTGCTGGACAGTATCATCAGAATCTCACTGTGCTGCATTCACCTCTTTAATCTGTCTGTCTCTCTTGCTCCCTGCAGCAAGGCAGGAACTCTTTGAAAGAGGGAATGACATTTATTCATCTTTGGGTCTTCAATTTGGAATATGGTCAAAATGTTGCTTGTATATTTCTGCCTCCCCCTCTAGAAGGTCTTTTGAGACACTGACCCTCATCCCAGCACCTTGCCTGGAACAGGATAGCAGTTGTTGACTGTCTTGCAGATGGAATGCTTGATCAGAGGCTGGGCACAGGCCCTGGGGACAGAAGCAAGTCCTAGGAGGGAGGCAGGAATGAGCTCCAGTTTCAGTCCCTCTGTTGATTTGGTGACCGTGTTGTTTTCCACAGAAAAATAATTATAAACATCTCTATTGTGCCAGCTGCTGTTCTAAGCACTTTAAATACACGAATGCCTTTAATCCTCATAAAAGCCCTATGTGACAGGTACTATAATTGTGCCCATTTTATGGCCAAGGTTCTGAAGCACAGAGAGGTTAAGTGGTTTAGTGAAGATCACACAACTAACAATTGGCAAAGCCAGGATGTAAATCCAAGAGTCTGGTTCTTATCCTCACCCTATGGATTCATACCATATCCTTACCCCACAGACTAGTGTCCTAGATCTTCCACTGGGGTGTTTGCGCCCTCAGAGTCTCAGGAGAAGCCAGTGGGTTTTTGAGTCCAGGAAGGCCAATATTAAGTAAAGATTTCAGAAAAAATAAATATTTCATTATAGGTAATTTAAGACATTAAAAATATAGTTTTATTGATTTTAGAGAGAGGAAGGATAGGAATAGAGAGTTAGAAACATCAATAAGAGAGAAACATTGTTTACCTGCTTTCTGTATGCTCCCTACTGGGTATGGAGCCTGCAACCTGGGCATGTGCCCTAACCTGGAATTGAATCCATGAACTTTCGGTTTGTAGGTCAATGTGCAACCATTGAGCCACACTGGCTGGGCAAGAAATTTTTATACTGCGATGATGAAACAGACATGTTATCTATATATATAAAATGTTAATATGCTAAGTGTCTGACTGTTCGACTGGTAGCTATGACATGCACTGACCACCGGGGGCAGATGCTCAATGCACAGGCATGGAAACTTGGAACAGACTGATGAATCTCAGAGGGAAGGGGGGAAGGGAGAGGGTGGGAAGAGATTAACCAAAGATATTATATGCATAATAGAGGCCTGGTGCATGGATTTGTGCACCGGTGGGGTCCCTCAGCCTGGCCTATGGGAATCGGGCCAAAACCAGCAGTCTGACATCTCCTGAGGGGTCTCAGATTGCGAGAGAGTGCAGGCCAGGCCGAGGGACCCCACCGGTGCACGAATCTGTGCACCAGCCTCTAGTAGTGAATAACACTAAAAGCCAGATGAAGTCTTTAAATTATATATATATCTCAGAGAGGAAGGGAGAGAGATAGAGAGATAGAAACATCAATGATGAGAATCATTGATCGACTGCCTCCTGCATGCCCCCTACTGGGGGGAACTAGCCCAAAATCCAGGCATGTGCCCTTGGTCAGAATCGAACCTAGGACCCTTTAGTCCGTAGGCTGATGCTTTGTCCACTCAGCCACACCGGTTAGGGCCAGATCAATTCTTTTTTTTTTTTTTTAAATGTATTTTATTGATTTTTCACAGAGAGGAAGGGAGAAGGATAGAGAGTTAGAAACATCGATGAGTGAGAAACATCGATCAGCTGCCTCCTGCACACTCCCCACTGGGGATGTGCTGGCAACCAAGGCACATGCCCTTGGCTGGAATCGAACCTGGGACCCTTGAGTCTGCAGGCCGATGCTCTATCCACTGAGCCAAACCGGCTAGGGCCAATTCTTATTATTAAGAAAGGGGAGAGATTTTTCAGGAAATGCCACCGTGATGTGATGGCGGGTTGTAGGGTTTCTCTCTCTAGGCCCCCTCCTCAGCCCCCAGCCCAGGGTGAGCTGTCATAGTGTGTGACTTCCCTGAATCCCAGCACACAGAGTCCCCATTCACTGTGGCTGTCTGGATGAAAGTGAGTCGGGGTCTATGTCAGGCTGGGTGGCCGTGGGAGGTACTGATTTCCGATTATTCTTCTGTGGGCCTGGGCCAGAGGGGCTGAGGGGGCCAGGCAGGGTGGCGCTGAGCCTTGGCTCTGCACAGAAGCCTGCACAGGGTTCAGAGTTTCTGATTTGTGCCTGTGGGATGGTGTAACACCACCGAGACAGTAAACCAGAGCGGCTCGTCCTCGGCACCGTAAATCCCCCATGCAGCCTGGCATCCAATTTGTAGAGCACATCCTTAGATGCTCCCTCCTGCAGAGTGAGAGGCGTGTTCTGTGGCCTGTTTTCTGTGTGTCTGTGTATGTCAAGCCTGGGACGTGTGTCCTTCCTGCCATTGCGACAGAAGAGTTCCTCTGGGGAGACTGTGCTCCCGGGAGTTTAAAGGCAGAGCTAGATGACACCTCCACCCACTATTGACAAGATGCTGATACGCCTCTCCGAGGACTGGCCTGGTAATTAATGTGCCAACTTCTTCATTGACAAAGCAAAAAGCAAACGTGCAAGGAAGGGAGTGAGTCGCAGGGAGACAGCCGTGATGGGAGAAAAAGGGCAAGATGTGCGGAATGTGTCCGGAGGACGAGGACGAGGACGCGAAGGGTGCGGGCAGGCAGAGCTGAGAGGGAGAGAGAGGGACTAGAATTGTCTGCCTCTGTGAGGAAATGGACGCGTGAGAGAGAAAGCGATGTGAGGGACCCCGTGAGAGGGGAATGTGTGCGTGTGACTGACAGCGAGGGAGGGAGAGGGAGGCAGTGGAGGGGGGAGGGCAGCGGCCTCTCCCCTCCGCTGCTTCAGCCACTAGGGCTTCTAGAAAGCCCCGCCGTTTGGAGTGAGGGACAAGCAGGAGAGGTGAGATTTCATTACCTTTCCCTTTGTGTGATGTTTCCGTGTTAGAAAAGAAGACCGAGCTATAAATAATCCAGTCACAGCTGCAGCATCCTGGAGGTTTATGGTGCAATGCCAGCCGGCTCAGGGCTAGGTGGGGGGAGATGCCTTACAAAGCCAAGACGAAAGGCTGACTCCCCTGCACTTGGTCCCCAGCGGGCTCCAACCCACCCAATCCCTTTCTCCTGACCCACAGAGCTCAGAGGAAGTGGGGTGGTGGTGTGGAGTGGGGAGAGCAGCTCACAAATGCACAGACCCCGCCCTGGTCCTGGACAGTCTGGAGCCAGACCTGACTGTCACAGCAGGAGCTGGTTCTGAGTGGGAGCTGCTTTGCTCAGCTGCCGCAGGCAAGGGCAGGCCTCTTGTGCCTGGTGGGGCTGACGTGGGCCGTCACAGAAAGGCTGAGGCCTGGTGAGGAGGTCCCTGAAGTGTGGGGCAATGTCCCCCCGCCCCCATTCCTGTTCTTCACTATGGTCTGGAGCCTTGTTCCCTGTCTCATCAGCAAAAACCAGCTGTACTTGGTGCAAGACTTCATGGGGGCTGGGCCATCCTTCCCGGGAGAGGGTGCACACAGGCTGGCCTGGGAAGGAGCCATTCCCCCAGAAGTTGGGGCTGCTGGATGGGATGGTGATACTTAGGGCAGAGGCAGTCACTGTGCCTGGGCCAGTCTCCGCAGATCACCTCCCAGGATGCGTGTCCAGCCTGTTGTGAGCACCTATGGAGGAGGCGAGGGGAGATGGTTAGGAGCTCGGCCACAGGCTTGTCCCCAAGAGCTACAGGAGCTGGAGGAAGAGGAGGGTGGGGGGCTCAGGGAGATGAGCTGGTTCAAGGCACCCTTGCTACACGCCTGTGCCTTCCTGCGGTTCCTGACCAGGGCACTTACTCAGCTGTGTCCCCCACAAGCCCTAGGCCTCTCGAGGGCAGGGAGCAGGGGCAGGTTGCTCTCACTGCAGCCCAGTGAAGCATGAGCCCTGACCCTGGTTTATGAGCATAGAGTCCCCAGGAGGGTAGGACTCTGGGGCTGAAGTGCACACAGGCCCCTGGGCTGGAGCCCCAGGCGTGGCTGGAAGTTGTGTGTAAGGTGGGGCCAGACTGCACCCCACTTGGTTCTTTCCTGCCCTTCCTCAGATTGCCCCCAGGGCTGAGGATCTCCAGGCCTCCCTGTCCCCTGCCCCTCCTGTCCCCAGGCTGGTGTAGCCTAGTTACCTTACGCACCAGCCTGTCACCTTAGTGATTTCCGCTTTTCTTTTAATTCCCTGAGCAAATATTGAACATGCAGAGAAACATCCGAGTCCTGAATCCTGGACACTGGGTGGGGATGGAGGTGGTAACGCAGCTGGCTACTTCCCGTGGGGCAGCTCAGGCAAGATAAACACATGTCAGCTGCAGGTTTCTGACACAGGGAGGCTGCTGAGGGAGTGGGGTGTCCCCTGGGGGCATGCAGGGGCCCCTTCCCTCAGAGGATTCCTCCAGGAGGGGTGTCTGTTGTGTGACTGTGGACTTCCAGAACAGTAACACATGGGCTGGATCTTTTCTGGGGCCAGGGCCGTCTGTCCTATTTCAGCCTCCAAGGGAAAGCATGGCTGACAGTGGAGCACACGTAGTAGGATTCAATCCCCTGGCGTGACTCAGAGGCAGCTCAGCTGAAAACACAAATGACCTCAGAGCAAACTTGCCTAATTGCGTGCATGGCAGGAACCCCACTTTCAGAAGGGGAACCAAGAGGCTCTGATAGCCTCCCTGATGGGCAGCTTAGACGCATCCTCCCTGATGGAGGCATTGCTGGTGCGCCTGTCAGGGGACCACCCACCACAATATGCATCATTAATGTGTTCTGGGTGGTTGTGCCAGTCAAGTTTCTTATAACAAACAGCAGAATGGATTCTGAAACCCTTAAGCAGAGAAAAGCTTTGTTGGAAGGATATTTTTAAAATAAAATTTTATTGTTTTTTTAAAAATATATATATTTTTATTGATTTCAGAGAGGAAGGGAGAGAAAGATAGAGACATCAATGATGAGAGAGAATCATCGATTGGCTGCCTCCTGCAGGCCCCCTACTGGGGACCAAGCCCACAATCCAGGCATCTGCCCCTTGACCGGAATCAAACCTAGGACCCTTCAGTCCCCAGGCTGATGCTCTGTCCGCTGAGCCAAACTGGCTAGAGATGTCGGAAGGATTTGAGGATGCTCACAGCAGCAGCAGAAGTCTGGAGACATAGCTCAGAAGATAAGCAGGATCCAACAGATGCTGGGCAGTCAGCATCATTGCCAAGGTCACAGCACAGGGCAGTTTGCTTAGAATGCCTTTGCTGTCACTACCACCCTGCCTTCCATGGTGTGATTATGGTTCATTTTATGTATCAACTTGACTGGGCCACAAGATACCCAGATAGCTGATCAAACATTATCCTGAGTATGTCTGTGAGTGTGTTTCTAGATAAGACTCACATTTGAGTCTATAGACTGAGGAAAGCAGATTGCCCTTCCCAGTGTGGGTGAGCCTCATTTAATCAGTTGAAGGCCTGAATAGAATAAACACCAGAAGAAGGGGGAATGTTCTCTCTGCCTGTCTGCTGAGCAGGGACATGGGTCTTCTCCTGCCCTTGGACTGGGACTTACGCCATTGGCTTTCCTCTTCCTCAGGCCTTTGGATTCAGACAGAAACTTATATGTCAGCCCATATATACTTCTCAGAAAGGGAAATTCTCATCGTCCACCCCCCAAACAGGAAAGGAACACTCTGGATGGTCTCGGTTTCACCTCCAGAGCCCATAGAAAGATGCCTCTATCTTTCCACCTCTCCCCCGACCCCTCCCCTTAACTCTGCAGAACAGGAGGCTGGCCTCTGTGGGCTGCATCAGCTGAACTTCCAGGCCTCTGACTTCCGGTTGGGTTTCTCTAATAGGAAGAGGACACTGCGGGGCAGGAGGAGAGAAATTGGGGATTTGTTCCCCTTGCTTCTTCCCTTTGCAGCTATGGCTCTCTCCAGCTTCCATTCTCCTGTCCTGTGCCATCAGCGTCTTCACCATTCCTTTTGGTTCCCCTTAACCCTGGCCACCCTTGGCAAATGGTCCCTTTTTGAAAAGCTTCTCACTTGCCCTGCTGGAGAATAACACCTGTCTCCTGTGGGGACCCCAAATAGTATAGTAAGTTTGGAGACTGGGATGCAACAGAACCCCAGTGAATGCCCACAACACAACGGTAAAGATGCACAGTGCAGGCAGGCAGCGTGGTAAAGTGGCCAGAGTGTGCGTGGACTTTGGAGAGACCAACTAGGGTCTGAATTCTCAGCCCAACTCTTTTTTAAAAATTTTTTTTAAATTGATTTTTTACAGAGAGGAAGGGAGAGGGATAGAGAGTTAGAAATATCCATGAGAGAAACATGGATCAGCTGCCTCCTGCACAGCCCCTGCTGGAGATGTGCCCACAACCAAGGTCCATGCCCTTGACCGGAATCGAACCTGGGACCTTTCAGTCTGCAGGCCGATGCTCTGTCCACTGAACCAAACCGTTCAAGGCATCAGCCCAACTCTTACTGCCCGTGTGAACTTGGTCAAGTTCCTTAACCATGCTGACCCTTCTTTGCTCTTCATCTGGAAAAGAAAAGTTAATCTTTACCTCATGGATTTGTGAGAACTGAATGAGAGATTTATTAAACACTTGGTGTTTAGGAGACCAGTGATGGTAGAAAGGATTCATTTTATGTGCCAGCTCCAGTTGGTCAGTGAGGGGTCTATGGCCCTCTGAGTTGAGAAGAATTCTGACATCTCATCTTGTCTGGAGGAGATGGGTTCACTCAGGAATGGTTAGTGCTGTCTGTCACATTGTGGGCAGGGAAGTGGCAGTAGGTTTCCCTTGCCTTCTCTACAGCAGACACTCACTTAATGGTGCCTATTAGTGTTCCTATTTTTTGCTCCTTAGGAAGGGAAGTAGAATTCTGCTGGGGTCCTGTTTGACAGTGTCCATTCCCAGCAGCTCTGTCCAGGGCCTGAGTCATTGCACCACCTCTCCTGGCACAGCACAGACATGTCAGCACTGCGGCCTCTTCTCTTTAATCAGCAAACAGCTTGGTCCTGTCTAGGATGTTCAAGGTCTTTCTCCTGGGACCGTCTCTTGCTCTTTTCAATCCTCAAATACCCGATCTGATCCTCCCTGCCAACAGACACAATTCTCTCTCTCTCTCTCCCATGTTCACCAACTCTTTCCCCTAGGAAGTTATGGAAGTAATGTATATGGACTTGAATTTCTCCACCCCCGTCCCTATCCCTCCATTTTCCAAATCTTCCTCATTATCTCCTGCCCCAATGTAGGGACCCAACATTATCCCAGCATCACATACCAGAGGTGGTTGAAGATAGGAAAAGTATCAGAGAAATAATTGCCACAGGCATCCTATGATGCAAGCTGGAGCCTCAGTTATCACCAAGTCATCTCTGGAGTAACAAGAAGGTAGAGGGAGTAAGGAACCCTTTCAAAAATAATCTTTAGTTTCATTGGTACATAGGAACAACCTTAATTTTTTGATTACAAGAAATATTTATTGAGCACCTACTATGTGCCAGGCAGCAGTGCACAAAACAGATATATTCTCTGCCCTGAAGGGGAGACAGATAAGTATAACCAAGTGGGTGCTGGGCAGTGCAGTGATGCTGAGATGGAGATGAGCGCAAGTTGGAGTGCATGGTGGGACAATCAGGGAAGACCTTCCTGAGGAGGCAGCTCCTGAGCAGACACAGGAAGGATAAGAAAGCTCTTCCAGCTGGCAGTGGAGGCACCATATGCAAAACCCTGAAGGTGCGTGTGCATGTGAAGAGCTGCCTCTTACTGGCAGGTCACTGTGGCTGGGGCTAAGCTGGAAAGGAGGAAGTATTGCAGAGGAGCCAGCTAAGGAGTCCAGATTTGCCCAAAGTGTACACACCCCTTCCCCCTATGCCCTGCGAGTCATTGGTGTGTAGTGAGAGCTGATTAATGCTAGAGGTGGGTGGACAGGAGCTGCGGAGTGGAGATGGGGTGGGGGGCGGGGAGCCTGATGAATGAAGGCTTTACTTCAGCCTCGCTGACAACTGACCAACCCAACCATCGGGTGTAACTTAGGGTAAAGCAGGCATTTGCTTGGGCATTTTCGTTCTCCAATGACTAAGTAGGCTTGCAATTATCCCTTCCTCGTATAAAGCCCCTAACACCTTTTCCCCCTGCTCAGACCTGCTTCTTTTTGGAAAATGGGAAATGGTGGGTCTGTGTAGCTCTGTAGAAATATGTGTAGCTATATGTGTGTGCCTGTGCATGGAAGTGTCTCATAAATGTGTGAGGAAGTGAGTAAATGGGAGTGTGTGCTTGCATATGCATGAAAACGTCTTTGCTGGTGCCATGTATGGGAGGATATGTGCATGAGACAATATGCCTCTGTTGATGTTGGGAAACATGGATGCATGCATGTAAACCTGTGTCCAGGAGAGTCTGTGGGGGGTTAAGAGTGTAGGGGACTGTGAGGTGTGTTTGCAGTATGCCTGGGGTTCTATGCAACTGGCCACCATGATTGTCTTTGCAGGAGAGAAGTTGTTGAGCTGAGAATTTATATTAAGCACAGCAATGAAGTGCTGAACTGTCTCCCTGCTTTCCCGCCTTGTGCTCTTGTAATCCATTCTCCACCTAGCAGCCAGTCGGAGCTTTTCAAAATGCAAATCAAATCACATCACTTCTAAACTGAAAACCCTCCAGTGGCTTCCCACTGCATCTGGAATAAGTCCAACCTTCTGACTATGGCCTACACAATGTGTCCCCTCTCTGGTCTTTGAAGCTTTGTGATCTTATTTCCTCTCACTCCTCGGGCACCCCCTGCCTCAGCTACATAGGCTTGAGCCTTTGCACCCAATGTTTCCTCTCCTGGAGCCCTTTGGAACTCAGTGCTCTCCTGGCTCCAGGTTTCAGCCCAACATGTTTTATCACTCAAGTCTTTTCTGACCTCGCATTTTTAACTGGCGTCCCCAGACCCCTGTCCCATCACTCTGACTTTTTCTCCTCCCCAGTGCTAGGTCAATTAGATGAGAAGCAGGTGCTGAAACAGAATTAGGTGTGCATTGGGGTTAGCAGGGAGCAGCCCCTGAGAAGAAGCAGGGATAATTGGGTGGGGCAGGTGAGGCCATCAAACCACAGTGCAGATCTCGTAAGTTTTCTGCCAGCCCGCTGGGGTGCCTGGAGCAAAGACTGCCCATCACAGGAGTTCTCAGTTGGGTGGAAATGGCTGGACTCTGTACCACATCTAGCTCCACCAAGGGCTGGAACCATCAACTTAAAAGCTGAGGTTCAAGAGAATAAGAAAACAAGCCACAGACTGGGAGGAAATATTTGCAAAAGATACATCTGATAAAGGACTGTTATCCAAAACATATAAAAAACTCAACAATAAGAAAATGGGCCAGCCAATCTATAATAATAAAAGTGTAATATGCAAATCAACCAAATGGTCCAACAGTGGAATGATCTTCTGGATGAACACACTATGATACCCACTGATGCCAGGCCAGCCAAGGCAGGTGCAATATGATTGGTTAGGGGGCTGCCATCACTCCATGATTGCTCTGCAGAGGGAAGCCTAGGCCACTGGCCAGCAGGGTGATCAATTAGGGGTCTCCGCGATTGCCCCAAGGAGGGAGGCCCAGGGCAATGACTGGCAGGCTGTGGCAGGTGGGCAGGGCCTCCCTCTGGGGATTATCCATCATGGAACCTCGGCTGGGCAGGCAGGGCCTCCCTCCTTGGGGCCACCGATCGCAGAGCCCTGTCATCAATTGCCCCAAAGAGGGGGGCCCAGAGTGGCGCACTGCAGTGGGTGGGCAGGGCCTCTGTGGGGCCATGGATCACTGGGCTCCAGGACTGCAAGAGGGTGCAGGCTGGGCTGAGGGACTGGCACCCCCCTACTGTGCACAAATTTCATGCACTGGGCCTCTAATTAAAAATAATAGGCAAAAGACATGAAGATGCACAGATGGCAAATAAGTATATGAAAAGATTCTCCACATCATATGTCATTAGGGAGTTGCAAATTAAAATAAAAATGAGATACTAGTGTACACCCATTAGAAGGGCCAAATTTGGGAACACTGACAACACCAAATGCTGATGAGGATGTGAAGCAACAGGAACTCTTATTCGCTGCTGGTGGGAATGCAAAATGGTACAGACACATATTCTTCCCAGAGATCCAGACATCACACTCATTGGTATTTACCCAAAGGAGCTGAAACTTATGTCCACACAAAAACCAGCATGCGGATGTTCGTAACAGCTTTTTTCATGATTCCAAAACTTGAAAGCTGTCTTTCAGTAGGTGAATGGATAAACAAACTTTGATACATCAAGACAATTGAATACCATGCAGCACTAAAAAGAAATTCGCTACTGCCCTAGCTGGTTTGGCTCAGTGGCTAGAGCATCAGCCTGCAGACGGAAGGGACCCGGGTTTGATTCTGGTAAAGGGCACATGCTCGATTGTGGGCTCAATCCCCAGTGGAGGTATGCAGGAAGTAGCTGATTGATGATTCTCTCTCATCATTGATGTCTCTCTCTCTCTCTCTCTCTCTCTCTTACTTCCTCTCTGAAATAAATAAAAATGCATAAAACAAAAACAAATGAGCTATCAAGCCATGAAAAGGCATGGAGGAATCTTAAATGCATATTACTAGGCGGAAGAAGCCACTCTGAAAAGGCTACATACTAGATTCTAACTCTGTGGCATTGTAGAAAAGGCAAAACTATCCTGTGATATGACAGGAGTGGATCTATGTCATTGCATATTTATTCAAATACATTGAACATACAACACTAAGAGTGAACCCTAAGGTAAACGATAGACTTTGGGTGATAATGATGTGTCAGGGTTACAGATGCACCACTCAGTGGGGATATTGATGGTGGGGGAGGCTGTGCGTGTGTGGGGGCAGCAGTACGTAGGAAACCTGTGTATTTCCTGTTCAGTTTTGCTGTGAACCTGAAAACCATCTAAAAAGTGACGCCTATTAAAAAGGAAACCAAAAAAGACAAGAAATCCTCATTCTCCTTGGCTTCTTCCTCTTCTCTTCCTATTGCATCTTTCCTTTTGCCATCCAAGTGTCTTCTGACCTCCACATGGGCGGATGTGTTTGCGAGGCATGTCTGTTCGCTTGTCCTTTTCTCCCGTGATCTGGCTGGATCCTTAGTTAAAGATTTTCCAGCTCAGGGCCAGCCCTGGCTGGGAGCTTCTTCCTCTCTGCAGAACTCGCAGGCTCCCACCCCAGCCTCCTCCCAGTCCACTGACCTTCTACAAAGTATGTCACCAACAGCTGACAGCCAGGAGCTGCTCTGTAAGCCGTGTCCTGCTATAAATATGTACCCTGACACCCAGCTGTGGTGAAGGCAATTCGAGATTGGACAGAGAAGAAGAGAACCCTGGAAAACTCATTAGCACTACCTCTAACCAAGCCTCATCTGGACTCTTTTGGTGTCAGACTGAAGCAAGAGGAAAACACCTTCCCTCTCTATCCTCCAGGGATGGACGTGAGGGGAGCCCACAGAGTGTGCACCCCACTTCCATTTCCCAGGCCTTGATTAAGACTTCTAGAGGCACTAAGCTCTGAAAAGATGAGGCCATCTCCACCCCCAGGAGCAGTACAAATAAAATCAATACTAATTCACAAAGTAAATGTGAGGAAGTCCTTCAATATGTTTCTCTCCCCCCACCCCCACGCCCCGAGGTGACTGCTTTGAAGTTTGTATTTTTTGAAATATCAAATATAAAACTCTCACATTTTTTCCTCCTCCTTTGCTGGTTCCCTAAGTGTGGGTTTGATCTGCATGTTGTTTTTATCTGTACGTAGCATAGCTGGGCGGCTGGTGCCTGCCAGGCTTGCCATGTGCTGAGCCTACAGAGGTTGGTCCCAGGGCTGACCTTGAGGGCCTCAGGGGTCCTTCCATGGTGGGGAGGGTCACACAGTCAGGTTCTTGCTTTGTACTGCCCAAGTATACTAGCTTGGGGCTGACGGGAGGTAAGTAGGAAGCAAAGAGGGCAGAGTTTGAGAGGGGCACTGGGAGGGGGCATTTTCCTTGGCTAAGGTAGCCCCGCTTAAAAAATCAAAGGAGTCAAATCAACAGGTAGCTGCTGTGGTCCATATTTAGGCAAAAAACTAGTTGGGCTGGAGTCTTATTATGCCTGGGGAAGTAGTCCTGGGCTCTTCTGTCTTGGGGGTGAGTCAGGCAGTGGAATGGAATGGTCAGGTGCCCACTGTGGTGCTGCCCATCAGCTCGGCTATATTCCGTCCTCTACCTGACCCCCCCATTACAAATGGGCAAACTGAAGCCAAGGTCACTGCCGGGTGATGGAGGAGCCTGTCTCTCTAAGTGGGTCAGTATTGAGATTTTGCCTCACAGTGCCCCCAGGGCACAGAGCCTAGGGCTCCTCATTTGTGACTTTTATCATCACCTGACTCCTTCCGAGGTTGGAGGGAAAGGTGAACAGCCTACAGGCATTTATGTCAACTGCACAGTTAGCCCTACTATGTGCTGTGCATACAGGTATATGCTTCAAGTATATCCTCTCCTCCACACAACATCCCATGTGGCTTTATGGACCCCATTCTGCACATGAGGTCAGAAATGGTAAGGGACTTGCCCATGGTGACACAGAAAGCATTTGGTGGGGACTTTCTGCCCCCTGGAAGGGCAGCTGCATGAGTGCAGAGCCTGCTGGCTTCCGGCTATAACCCCAGGTCCCAGCCCCTAGCGCAATGACGGTGTATCACGGGCAAGCAATAACTATCTAGTAAAGAATAAATAAATAAATGATCAATGAACTTCTGGCCCCAAATCTGTGTTCTTTCCTGGTTTCCATCTCACCCAGGGATCTGGGAGCTGAAAGGAGAGGATCTGGGTGTTCCTGGTGAGCGGGGCTCCCAGGGCAGTGTCAGAGAGAGCACCCAGTAAGGCTTTGCAGCAGGGCCAGGGCACACACAGGGAACCCTTGCCCTCACCCTTGTCCTGCACAGTCACTCCTGGTGGTCGGTCTTGTGCAGTCCCTGAGGATGCTGGAAGGAGTTCACTGCAGAAAAAACATGTCCGCTACATGTCCAGTGATTCAGAAGATCCTGCTGTGCTGGCCTCCCTCTCCCCAAACCATGTTGTTGCCATGGCAACCAGCCTCCCCAAACCAGAGCTTGCTGAGGGCATCCCAATTAACCCCTTCCTGGGTCCTCTGTTACACGTGGTTCACCCAGCCACGTGTCCTGGATTCCCATAACGCTGATGTCCATGGGCCTTCAGAAGTGGCAGGGTGGCTCTGGGGTCAGAAGTGTAAGCTTCAGGGGTCAGAGGGCCTGGGTTGAATCTTTGGGCCAGTTGTGTGAATTTGAACACACTAGCAAACCTTTCAGGCCTCAGTTTGCTCTTTTGCAAAATGGACACAGTGGTGTGTTCCCTCACAGGGCTGTTGTAAGGGTTAGCTGAGGAATCACAGCAACACCAGCAGGTACTTAGCTCAGTGTGCGCTGCAGGGAGTGCTGGTTACAGGAGGAGTTGCTTGGTGCACACAGCCTGTCCTTCCTCACCGCAAGGGCCCCAAGCACGTCGGGGGGAGGGCACACACACAGAGCAGTGATTCATCTGGAAAAAAGGAAGCCCACAGCCACTCAAACTGTACCAAGCCTGGAGCTGCCCTGGGAGATCCCTCGAACAGCCCATTTATTCACCTTGTACTAAAACCTCTCCAGCCTCCTGTGAGCTCTTGGGATCCCAGAGTAGAAACCAAGACAGACAGAAGGAAGCTGGCGGAGAAGGTGTATACAGAGATCTGGGCTGAGTGGAGTGAGGAGGAGATTGGACTGGGCTTGGATGTGCTAGAGGTCAACCTGGCAGCCTGTGGGTATGAGGCCACCTGCTGTCAACTCCATTGAGCAAAAAGGTCTCTAGGGGAGGCGACAGCAGAGAGTCGAGCAGACAAGGCATTATTAATGGCCACTGTTTATTGAGGGTCAGCCAGGGGCCAGAGTGATAAACACAAATAAGGCCACATTCCCCAGACCCACTGCTTAAAGCGTGTGGATGGCTCCTCCCCGCTGTCATCACAGGACCCAAATGGGTCCTCAATATGGCCTGGCCCCCGCCCACCTCTCAGCTGACTCACTGTGCTCCCAGACACTCTGCCCCCAAACACTCGGGCTTTCTATGGTTTTGGTTTTCAAAAAGACGTGATTGGCCAGCCTCAGGGCTCTCGCCCACACGGGTGTTTCTACTTGGTATGCTCCTGTACATCTTTCCCCAGATCATTTGTTGTATTTTGTCAATTTTAAGATACACAATTTAAAAAACCAACTTGTTACTCTGAAATTTCGGACTAATAGATGGGGCAAAAAACAGGACCAATAATTCTCACATTCCCATCACTCAGGTTTTCCAAATGTTAGCTTTTTACTATATTGACTTTGGTACCAGTGTACCAGATACTAGAGCCATCTCCAGTTGTTCTACTAATGCCTTAGTAGCAAAAGAAGAATTTTCTGCTCAGTGTACTATGTGAATGTCTTGTTTCTTATCACCCACTCGTAGAACCTAGTTATGATTCTTGCCTAAAACAATATTACAGTGATGGGCAAATGGTGGGCTTCCAATTCCATCATTTGTTCCTTCGCATTCTTTTGTTAAGGACGAGTCTTCTTTTCTTCCCCATTTCGTTGATTATTTGTGTATTTGTTTCTATCAGATGAACTCATAGATGATTCTTTTATTCTTTGGGTTATACTCTATGAGCCTTGTTATTTATTTCAGTGCTCAAGTTATGCCAAAATTCCCCAGTAGTAGAAACCCGTTGGATCTGGCTCTCACTCCTATTGACAATTCCCCGTCATTTATTTATATATATTTTTAACACATCGTCACTTTCTGGCACAATAAACTGTTCCGGACTCATTTGTAATTTCCTGAGACAGCCCTGGCATGGACTGTTTCCCCAAAGTATCTGGGTTCCTTTTAGCGAAGAATGGTATTTAAAAACCAAGATCTAGAAACTAGGGTGCTCTGTGCTTCTGGGGAAGACGCGTCTTTTAAATCTTTGATGACAGGATGCATTTTACACACTGTAGTGTCCAACAACTCCCCAGGCTGGCATCTGACTCTTTTCCTCCTGGCCACTCTTCCATTCAACCAGAATCAGAGGCCAGCAATGGGCACACGGCCAGGACCCCCCTGCTTCACCGTTCTTGCCCTCCTCTCTGCCCTGTCCACAGAGCCCACTTGTCCTGTCTTCCCTTTCCGTGGAACCAGAGCCTGGGAGACTATCTGCTGCCCCGTCAGGGGTTTCACACCAGGCAAGCTTGCTGCAGGTGGATTTCTCTAGGGTTTCACCCTATTCTGATCTCTGCCATGACAGCCCTTTCTTTGTTTTAAATTGGGTAGGAGATAGGAAACTCCTCTGGGGTTGAAGGAAAGTTGAAAAGAGCTCTTTCAGTAAGCACAAAATAACACCTCTAAGGGTAAGAAGGCTCAGCGTGTTGGAGAAGTTTTCCTTTCTCGGGTGTTACCTAAAACAATCCTGTGGACAATTAATAGCGTTTTAGAGTCATTGAAACAGATCACACCTGGTTGTCCTTCAAAAACTCATGAGCACTTTCCCTACGTAACACTCAACACAATGGGTAGCAGACATTGGAGTCACCGTTGGTTAATGTCTGTCTGCAGGCCCCGCCAGCATATGTCCTTGTCTGCCTCTCTTGTATTCATAGCTGTATCATCACTGCCTGGCACATCATAGGTGCTCAGTAAAAGTCTGTTGAAAGGATGAGTTAATTTAGTCTTTTCAACAGGTTGCAAAGCAGAGACGACTCTCCCTACTTTACAGATGGAGAAGCTGAGGTTCTAAGGTTTGTTCAATGTTGGTCTATCAGGAGGTGGTGAAATGGAGATTCAAACCTGGATTTGTTGGAATTCAACAACTATGCCAAGTGTTTCAGTGGATGAATGGTTTTGGTGGAGAATTGAATTGACTTTTTATTCCCATGAGGAGCTTGGACCCTGAAGGCATGTCTAAGTTCTTAGAAATCAGGGCAGCACAAATATGATCCAAGAGGGCCCAGGGGCTGCTGCTGCAGACCTGGCCTTCAGGGGCCGCACACACTCCGCTTGACCTTGGCCTTATTGCCATTGGGTAGGCCTGGACTTCCTGTCCCCTTCCGGGAAGGCCACGCAGAGGTCTGGGTTAGGGGCTTACCCGGGCATTGGCCCTAACCCCCAGCTCCCCCAGCTCTGTCTACTAGCCCTGAACCCTGCCATGGTGCCTTCTACAGCAAAGAGCACACTGATCTTTACCATCCCATCTTACAGATGAGCACACTGAGGCCCAAGGAACTTAAGCAAGTTGCCCAAGGTCAAGATTGGGAATTTGAACTTCTTAAGTGCAGGTTTATCTCCACTACCTGAAATTCCACTCTCAGCTGGCCATACTCTCTCTGGAATGCACACAGCTCAGAGATAGTCCTGGGACAACAGCAGCTCACCGTGGGGCTGGATGGAGCCAGCCAAACCCACTCAGATGCTTTCAGTGACTTCAGGCCTCACACCAACCTCCTGAGTCTGAATCTTCAGCAAAAGGTTGGGAGAGATGGAGGAGCTGGCGGGTTCACAGTGACATTCTGCTTAATACATCTTCAGGAGAGAGTCCCCTCGCAGGCCCTGTGCTGGCCACTGAAACATGTGGTAATGTGACTGGCAGTACAACCTCCTGCTACAGGGGTGGGGGAGGTGGGTTGAGATGGGGGCTGTCCCGCAATGAGGCAACGACCATGGCTGCTTGGAAGTCTCGTCTTGGGCCCAGCTTGTCCTCTAGGGTATGTGGTGTGGAGACCGTCCCTCCGGTAAGCAAAGGGTTGGAAGAATCAGCAGGAAGAGAACCTGCAAAGTGATGCCTTTCACCTGTTCCCTCTCCTACATCCACTCAAGGGGAGGAGGTGTGGTAGCTGGTGGAAGCCGGTGGGAGGTATTCATGGCGGGCAGAATCTGGCCCTGGGCAGGCGGGGGTTAACTGCAGCCTGGCCACTGGCCTCCTGGAGGGCTCCAGGCCCAGCCCAGGGCTGCCTGCTGCCAGCACCACCTCTGGCCTGTCATGCCCCCCCTTCACACCTGCCCTCCTCACTGCTTCAGGGCCAGCCCTGAGCTCACCTAGCGCACCAGATACTCCAGATCTGCAACCAGATTTCACAGGTGAGCAGGGCTGCATGTGACTTCAAAACACCTCCCAGTGCTAGACAGGCCTGGGGTTCCAGGTGGGAGAAATGTCAAGGGCAGCGCCCCAGCCTGCGGTTGCTGGGAGTCCAAGGCCCTGCCTTCACATGTGGTGGGGAGTGGGCTCAAGTAACCTGGATGGAGAGGTGAATGTGCTCCTCTCAAGGTGCCTTTGAAATGAACTCCTGGCCAGGGGGCCTTGACGTTGTGCTCCCGGCTTAGGATACACACATGTAGCTCACACAGAGCTTAAGTACACACTCTCCTGCGACCCGTGGGATCTGCTTCCGGGCCTGTGCCTGCAGGTACCACGCATTCTCCAGAGGCTGTGTCAGCACTGGGAGCGCACCCAAGCCAGGCTCCCATCTGCATGGTGTGCACACGCACACACAGAGTGGAGTGCCCAGCCCGCCCCGCAGGCCTCGGAGGAGACCCCCACCACTGGGAAGGGAAGCTGCCCGCTGCTATTCAAGTGGAGAGGGAGGCTTTCCTTTCCTTCCTACTCCTCGCCACACTGCCTCACCCCACTCTGAAAGCCACCGTGTAGGGAGTGTGGCTGCTGGAATAAGACTCCGGGGAGCTCGGTGACCACGTGGGGCCTTTCACCGGCCTCGCCCTGCTCTCTCTGGACAGACCCAGCACCTTTCAGCCAGCTGGGCTGGCAGCCGCTTCACTTCGTGTTCCGAGCACAGGCCTCTCTTCTCTGCTTGTTTGCCTGCTACCCCACTCCCTCCTCCTCGTCCTTTTCTCCTCCCTCCTCCCACCTCCGATTTGGAAGGGCAGCTGTGTCCAGCTAACTGCACCTCCTCTCTTACATCCAATTCCAAAATCCTGAGGAAATGTTGTCAGTGGAGAAAAGGGAGGGAACCCAAGTTAAACATCCTTCTTCCCTCCTTTCCCAACGTTCTCCTTGGCACCACCACGTTCTCTGTGCAAGAAACCCACAGACGCAGAAATTCGTGACAGTCCTGACAGAGGAAAAGGCCTGGCAAAGTTCACGCAACGGGTATTTATTGAGCACCTACTGTGTGCCAGGAGCTGGGGAGACAGCAGTGAACAAATGCAATGAAGTCTTTGCTCTCATGGAGGCACTGACTACGGAAAGCAGGAGGCCCTCTTTGGGGGCCTTTGTGTCTTTCTCCCTCTGTTGATGGTGAGCAGTTGTCCCTGGCCCCACCCCAGGAGCCTGGGGAACAGAGACGGGATTTAATGCTGCTCCGTGAACATTTGTTTTCTATAGAGGCCCTTTCAGGCTGGGCCTTGTCCCCCACCTGTTTCAGAGCCTCTGAGCTTTTTCTCTGGGCAGCTGTCTCGAGGAGCCCCCTTCTTTCTGTCTTGTCTTCTGTTCTCTCTCCCCTATATTTGGCCACTGGCTATGGTCTCGGTCCTGGCTGGCCCTCCCAGCTGGGATAGTCAGATTCTGAAGGTGTGCTGAAGAGGTACCGGCCTCTGGATATTTTAAAGCTGTCCAGGGCTTCCTGAGGCAATGCCAGGTTGAGATCCCGGCTCCGCTGTCCAACGGGGAAGGCCTGAGGGCATGTCCCCCCAGTTTCCACTTGGGCTGTGAAGCACTGAGCGGTGGGCCTAGAGGCTTCTGAAGACTGGGCACCTCAAAGCCAGGTCAGAGAACACAGGACTGAGCCTGGAAGACTCAGAGGTGGGCATTCAGATGTGGGGCTGATAGTCCCTCTGGGAGGGCAGTAAGAGGCGGGACCCTGAAGGCTCCAGAAGGTTTTTGGGACAGAGCCAGGTTTGCTGAGGTCAAGGATGAGAATGTGGCAGAGTAAAAGAATGGGGCAGCTCTATATACTTTCTTTCTTTTCCTTCTTAAATTCTACTCTTCTTTCAAGGCACAGTTCAAATGTTACCTCCTCCAGGAAGCCTTTCCTGATTGCCCAGATGAAAACCTACCAATCAGTTCCTCAGATTTCCTTTGGATTCACCTTGTATACTTGAATCTAAATCAAACTTAGATTTAGAAACGACCTTGACATTGGCTAAAAATGTCCTCTGCTTCAGGCAAGCCCACATGTACATCTCATACACGGGTATACCTTGCTCTGGGGACAGAGCCCCAAATATTTGAGCCACCAACAGATATAGCAGCGCAGTTGCTTTGGTCACAGCATTCTTACGGAATGAGGGTGCGGGGAGTGGCAGGGCTTGGAGCTCCTGGATGACTTGGGGCCCTCGAATCCCCAGCCTAGTGTCAGGACTCTCACAGCCAGGGCAACCAGGTGACAATTGGTCCCATCCCAAGGGACTGGGTGCTTCACCCAGGAAACCTACAGCATGAGTCGGGTTGAAAAGCTCTCTCTATGGATGTGGGGGCCAGATTAGGGCCCAGCCTTGAAAGGCTTGTGGAGCTTCTTCTCCCCACGTGCAACATGAGAAAAAACACAACGAAAACAAGTAGAGCAGACCAATAAAGATTCTGATTTCCCCCTTGATAACCTTTTCACTTTTTAAATATCACATTCTAAAAAAAAATGCTTTTCTCACTTTTTTTTTTTTTTTTGGTATCTTGCTTTGCTGGTGACCTTAGCAGTGAGTGTTAACTTTGTGTATTGAGAAATCCAGTTTTGCATGTTGTGTGTGTGTGTGTGTGTGTGTGTGCATAGGCTTCCATGCATGGGTTACATATGTACAGAGCATGTCTACACACATTACATCATATCACATCAACTAGTGGTATAACCAGGGGTATAACCTCGAGAAGAGGTAGGGAATACAAAATGCCAGTGCTCCGGTTGGCCCTCCCCAGTTAAAATGAAAAAGAATGTCAGGGCCCAGGAGGGTTTGGCTCAGCGGATAGAGCGTCGGACTGTGGACCAAAGGGTCCCGGGTTTGATTCCGGTCCAGGGCACGTGCCCGGGTTGCAGGCTCAATCCCCAGGAGGGTGCGTGCAGGAGGCAGCCAGTCAATGATTCTCTCTCATCATTGATGTTTCTATCTCCCCCTCTCTCTTCATCTCGGAAATCAATAAAAATATATTTAAAAAAATAAAAAAATGGATACTTAATAAAAAGAAAGAAAGAAAAAAGAACGCCTGGGGTAGGACCCAGGTGTCCATAGCTTGCAAATCTCCGCAGGTGATTCCAAAGGGCCCTCCCCCGGAGGAGCACTGATCCAGGCCGTGGCTGGCCTGATGGGATTCCTTTATTGCACAGTTAACGGAGGGAAGGGAGCATTCAGCTCCTGCCATTGTTAAGAGACCGCACTTGCAAAGAGGCAGGTGGAAAGGCTCGGCCTGGATGCATTGTTCTCACCTGCAGAGTGAGACCAAGGACAACGCCCTCTCTGGAGTCCCACCTAATTCTTTGGAAATGCTGGAGTGCAAAGGATGTGTCCAGGAGGGAGAGGAAGCACTACGCTCTCGGGGGAGAGGCCAGGCCCCCTCTTCAGAGGCGGACATGTCCTGGAGTTCTGAGCATCCAGAGACCCACAGCTGCTTCTCTTTTTACGATGGGTAAACCAAGGGGGCTCCTGCCCACCTCCCATCGGAGCAGACAGCTGCAGGTGGGAGCTGCTGGGGAGCCAGGATTAGGGAGGGATTAGAGGGGCCCTGGAGTCTTACAGGCGCTCAGGAGTCTGAGGTCCAAAGATAGCAAATGGTGGGAGGAGCAGACAAGATGGCGTGGAAGGGAGGTGACCAGGAGGGAGAGGGGCAGTTGGCAAGCTGATGCTTGGGCCATGAGAACTTCATTTGTTAATTACTAATTTTTTTTAAAAAAGTTTAATTACAGCTCTGGCCTAGTGGCTCAGTTGATTGGAGCATTGTCTCATACCCCAAAGGGTTTCTGATCAGGGAACACACCTAGTTGCCGGTATAGGGAGCAACTAATCAATGTTTCTCTCTCTCACCCTCTCCCTCTCTCTCTCTAATGACAAAAAAAAAGTTTGATTATAAAACTAAAATATCCTTATAAAATGTTTTCATTATTTAAAAAAGCTTGAGTTTGCTCCACATACTATTTTGAAACGTGCTTTTTGAACAGACACCTCTGTGCCGCTGGTAAGTCAGGGCTGTTCTTCCGCTGGCAGCTGCAAGAGCTCCCACCACCTGTCAGGAGCGACGAGAACGCCGCCCTCGCCTCCTCGCTCATGAATTAGTTAGGGCGCTTCCCTAAAAGTGGAGTGGTTGGCTCTGAGAGTATGTGCACTCCCAAATGGGATGGATTGATCCAGTCCCTCTCTCCACCCCAAAGCCGCACAGTCCCACCAGCGCCACCCTCTTCCTCCCAACCTCATCCCGCTCAGTATCAGGAGTCCTGAGCCCACTGTAAACGGGGCAGGTAAACAGAGCTTAAAGGAAATGCAGCCCCTGGAGCCTCTGCAGCCTCCATTTCCCTCTTTGCCAGGTGAGGTAAAAACGCAGGGGAGACAGTGTGAAGGGAGATGCAGGCTGGGGCTGCCGCCCCTGAGGGGGTCCTGGGAAGGGGTGCAGTGACAGGAGTGGGCATGAAGGGGTGTTCTGTGCCAGCCCATTGCTTGGGACCATCTCAAACCTCCCCGCCCACGGAGAGTATGTTCCCTGAAGCTTTACAGGAGAGGGAGGGGATGACTCGTCCCAGAAACCCAGCGGTCCACAGTGTGTTCTACACCGTCCTGCCACCTGCCTATTTCCGTGTTCAATCGGGAACATCCTTCCAGGCCAGGTGTACACACAGCTATTCCATGTGCCCTCTCCCTGCATCTCGCCGGAACGCATGAAGCTGCAGGGCCCTGGCCACGGTTCCTAATCACTGGATGACATCTCTGTCAACCAGGCTTCTAGAAACTGCGTGCCCAGCAACCTTGGCCCCGTGCTCTCCTTGCAAGCCTGAAACAGAATGCCCCGCATCAATATTTGTCAATTCCTGTTGACTCAAGACCAGACTGACTGGGTGCGGCCCAGGCTTCACCGGGGCCCCAACCTTGAGAAAGGGCCGGGGCTCTGAGCTCCAGGCTAAGGCGTTGAGAGAAGTGAGAGTGACTAGAAAGTGAAAGTAAAGCGAGGGGAGGAAAGAACCCTATGGGTGCAGTCTGGGGAGGAGGGGCCGGGCCAAGAGTTCATTCAAGCCAGTCTGCTGAGGCAGTCTAGCGTGGGGGCTGAGAGGCTAGGTGGGGGCGAGTGAAAAAAGAGAGAAAATGTGTTTTGTAATTAGTCATCGCCCCCTGGGGTGATGCTGGGAGTTTTCACCGGAGGTGGGTAGACCAGATTTGCAGAATGACAAATCGGCTAACCACCTGCCGGGGGCCATGGTGGGGCTTCCGGCCCTGGTGGCAGAACTGGAGCTTTCTAGTTTTTTCTCTGTCCCGCCCCCACTGTAGTCAAGATTCTGCCAAAGAATGGAAATGGAAGGGGAAGGCCTCTAAGAAAAGCCTTCCCCAGAAGCCAAACCTACCTTCCTAACCCTCGCCTGGCCTCTCCTCTCCACCTGTTCTTAGGATTGGGGATGGGGACCGTGGCGACTGCCACCTGGAAAAGGCTCAGCAATGACCTTGCACGGAACATCTTCACCTACTTGCCCCGGCATCCTGGGGATGGGGAATCCTGCTAAAGGAAGTGGCAAAGGGGTTGGAGCACATCGTGGCCTCACTGGACCAGCTCATTCTGTGCTCAGGAAACTGCAGGACCCTCTCCCGCCCCCCACTCCCATTCCTGGGGATGCTGGAATGAAATGTTAGCACAACCCTGGCTGGTGTCACTAAGTGGTTAGAGCACTGCTCCACACACCAAAGGGTCATGGGTCTGATTCCAGGTCAAGGGCATGTTACCTGGGTTGTAGGTTCAATCCCCAGCCCTGGTTGGGGTGAGTGTGGGAGACAACCAATCCATGCGTGTCTCTCTCTCACATCGATGTTTCTCTTTCTCCCTCTCTCCCACTCTCTCTAAAAAATCAATGGAAAAAATATTCTTGGGTGAAGATTAACAAAAAAATAAATATGTAACTTAGAAGTAAATAAAAACATGATAAGACAGAGACCCCTATCCTTCTCATACACAAAGGGCTTCACTCTTTGGTTTTCCAGAGCAGTGGTTTTTCAAACTTTAAAACCATGACCCACAGTAAGAAATACATTTCATCTCTCAGCCCAATACTCAGATGATTATTTATGTATGCAAAACCACAGATTTTACGAAGGTATCATTCTTTTTTACCAGCTGTAACTTGCACTTAGATTTTTCCACTCTATTCCTTTAAAAACAAAATAAGTTTGGGTGCAACCCACTAAATTGATTTCACGTCTCACAATTGGAAAGAACACTGCTCTGGGACCCCTGATTCTTCACTCTGCGGGGGTCTTCAAGCCCCTAAAAGCTGGAAGCTGGCCCCAGTGTTCGTGGTGAGCTTCTCCCTGCATGTTCTTCTTAGAACTACACCCTACACCAGGCCTGTCGTCCCGAAAGTCACCCCCATCATCAGGTTAGCACATCCATTCCAGTCAGCCTTCCTCTCATCCTCACAGACCCTCAGGGACCTCCAGGGTAGGGGCACGGAGCCCTGCTCCTGGCAGACTGTCTGAGACAGGAGCAGCGTGTGAGGAGGCCGACCAGGTGCTTGTGCTTCGGGCTGCAAGAATCCTGAAAGACTAAAATTCGAGCAACTTAAACAACGAGGCGTTAATAAAATCACACACGAGGAAGCCCAGAGGTAGGTGGTTCCAGAGCTGGGTGATTAAGGGATCACATGGCCTTCTGTTTACCTCCCCGTGGTCATCCCAGAACCTTTGGAAATGTCCTTCTCTACCTTCGCCTCAAGGCGACAAGAGTCGAGTTCTTTAAGGGGTTTTGTGGGTGGCAGGAGAAGGGAAGGGTGGAGGCCGGGCTTAGCCAACAGGGTGAGTGAGTGAGTCACTGGGTGGCTGGGCCCCTGCAGCCCATGTAAGGACAGGCTGCAGCACCCACTGCCCACCCCGACGGTGTCTGGGCAGAAATGGGCATGTCTGCTTCGCAATGGGCTTGCAGCTGTGCTCAAAGAACCCTGTGAATCAGGAAGGCCAGAACGCTTATTACCCCTTTTCTCCCCACAAATCACAGGCCCCCAAATGGACATGACTCCTGTCCTCACCTACAGACCCAGGCCTACGCAGAGCAGAGAACCAGAATCCCGTCTCCAGCTGGCGCTAGGTTCCCGGGAGCAGGACAGGAAAAAGCTCTCTGATGCCCCCTTCTACTTTGTGCTTTTTCTAAGTCCCATATCCAGACGCCTCATGCTGGCTCCTTCTGTCCACGGGGCCGGCTATCTGCTGGTTTCCCAGGAAGAGCTGGGAGACAGGCCTGGTGGTGGCAGAGTTTCCCATAATGTTTCAGTCTTTGGTAGCATCTGATATCATAGACTTAGACATGATCTGGGACCATGTGTGAGCTGGGACCTGAGAGCAATAACCTAATTTCATAGATGTGGATACTCAGGTGCAGAGAATGGAAGTGACTTGCCCAAGGTCGCCCAGCTGGTCAGCAGCAGAGGCATGAGCTAAGGCCCTTTGCCCTCCAAGTCCCCACTCTGTCACCATTGCCACCTGCCTGGGACCCATCCGTTGCCCTCCAATTGGCTCCACCCCCTACTCTCTGAACCCAGGACCAAGACTAGGCAGCAACTCTGAAATGTGGGACTGCTCATCCCAGGCTTCCCCTGCCAGTAGGGGAAGGCCCTGTGTCTCTATCCCAAAATGGTTTACTTGTCTCCAGCTAAACATAGCCAAAGGATGGAGTAAGCATCCATACAGCAGGCCCTGCGATGATAAATAGGCCCTTCAGAAGCAAGTCCTACCTTTCCCCAAGGGAAGCAGGGCTTGGCAGGCTCTGGGAAGGATTTGCTCCAAGAACTGATGCTAGGGAGGGTGTGGTGCCAGCGTGCGTGGGAGCTCTGCCTGTGGGCAGGGAGGGAGGGCCCACCAGGATGCAGGATGGTGTAAATGTGTGTGTGCAGGAAGAGGGTGGGCGGTGTAGAGATGCAGGAAGTACTGGACTGGGAGTTGGGATGTCAGGGTTCTCTCTGCTACATGGCAGCCCGATGAACTTGAAATTTAACCTTCCAGAGCCTCAGTTTTCCTAGCTGCCAAATGGGGATGCTAAGAATCTCCTTCATGGGGTTGAAGAAGACCCAAACAAATGGAAGTGAGTGCTCTCCCAGGACAAAGCATGAGGGCTGCTCCAGGGGTGGGGAGGGGGGTGGAGTTGTGCTGCCCCTCCGCCCCCCCCCCCCCCCCCCCCCCCCCCCCCCCCCCCCCCCCCGCTCTCTCTGGACTGAGGTGTCAGCAGTGCTTGGTCTGGGTAGAAAAGGGACCCGCAGAGCAGCACCATGCCCCTTGCCTGTGACTTCCTTTCCTGCTTCCTTGGCTGCCCAAGGCAGCACTAAATCAGGTCACCACTTGTCTTTCCTTGCAGTAGCTGTCAATGCACACAGCTCCTGCCCAGCTCCCAATCCAGGTCATCGCTCCCGCACCCTCCCTCCCACAGCAGCCAAGGAGACAGCAGCTCAGGCTTTTGTTCTCGAGTGCTGTTCATTAGGCCCTGGCTGTGTGCCTGACACCGGGTCTACTCCTCTGAGGAGAAATAACAGGCACCCTTCGCGACATGTGATACCCCAGCCTCCATCACGAGATCCTCTCTATGAGGGGGATGTGATCACTTTTGTTTTAACCGTGAGAAGACTGAGGCTCCAGAAAGGTAAGTATCTCAATCAAGGTCGCTCCGCTGGCAAGTGCAAAGCCAAGACTGGGAGCTGGGATGTCAGGGTTCTCTCTGCTACACGGCAGCCCTAGATCTGTGTGACCCCAGAGCCTGCCCTAATCCCCGAGGTCCTGTGATTAGAGGGCTGGAGGCAGAAGACATGAGTGGGAGGTGGGGGACCAGAGTCCCTCTGGGAGTAGGTGAGGTCTGAGGGGAGAGAGGCGGGGAAAGGCTTTCAATGTGCTGGAGAAGCACAGACACTCACCCAGACACATATCACACATACAAAACCAGATATGCAACATCCAGGCACATACAACATATATACATATACAGCACACAGAGACACAAACCCAGAGATACAACATCCAGACACACACACAGACACACAGAGATAGACGACACACACAGATGGGCAACACAGATCTCTCTCTCTCTCTCTCTCTCTCTTTCTCTCTCATGCACACACACACACACACACACACAAAAGACACACACAGAGACTCAGCTGAACACAAAAGTGCACACAGACCCAGACATACACACCCATGTTGACACACATCAGAGACACACAGACCCAGTGACACTCAGCTGCACATATGCACAGACTTGCTCACATGACAGCACTCAGACACCCACCCACACATGCCGGAGGGAAGGGAAGGAAAGCCAGGGCCGCCTCATTTCCTGGCCTCCTCCTCAGAGGCTCAGGGAAAAGCCTTCCCTAGAAGTGCTGAGTCAGCAGCGGGTGACAAATGAGCCTCCGGCGCAGGCTCGGGCACGAGCACTTAGCAGAGCACTTAGCATTCGGAGTGTGTTCCCGGTCCTGCCAGCGCCAGCCACGGGCACGAGGATGGGGCAGGGGCGCAGGGAGCCGGCCGGCCCGACAGGGGAGGCCCTAGGGAGGAAGTGACTCACTTTGACTTTGCAAACGCAGGACTTTGCAGCCCAAGGTCATGCAGCAGGCGTTGCCAGCCTGCTTCCCGCAGAGAGGTGGGGTGGGCTCTGGCTGGTGCTGGACTAGCCAGCCTGAGAGGGGCTGGATGCAGCAGGCACCGAGGCCGGGGCTGGCCCTCCCCACGGACAATGAAAACTGTGAGAGGGAGATCTCCAAAACGCCTCGCGCCGGCTCAGGGGTCTGAGTCTGGGGTGTGGAAGGAGGTGATCCTTGGGGTCCTTCATAAACACTCTTCTCCATCCTTAAGGCTCCCACTGGAATCTATGGGAAGGGCCCATCGAGGCACACTTGGGTGGTCATAGCCGCCTGCTGGCCTGGCTCTTCTGCCCTGCTGCCCCCCTAATTATTCTTCAGGGAGAAGAAGCCATTGAGAACTTTTCAAGGCATCAATCACAGGATTTCCTCATGGCAGGTAACATCTTCCAAATGGGCCGCCCTTGACCACGAAATGGGGAGGACAGCCCAAGCTGGTTTGGCTCAGTGGATAGAACATTGGCCTGTGGACTGAAGGGTCCCAGGTTCGATTCCAGTCAAGGGCACATATCTGGTTGTGGATTAGGTCCCCAGTAGAAGGCGTGCAGGAGGCAGCCGATCGATGGTTCTATCTCATCATTGATGTTTCTCTCTCTCTCTCTTCATTCCTCTTTGAAGTCAATTTAAAAAATATTTCCAAAAAAAAAGAACTTGCAGAAGATAAGTAGCAAAATGCTTCAATTAAAAAAAATTGACACCAGGACAACACGTGTGAACCAGAGCTGCCCCAGGCCCTCAGCCCTACATCGCGCTTGTCCCCACCTCAGACCTTTGTCCTCACCGCCATCTTTGCATTGCCAGCCCTCACCCCAGCATGTCACTTTCTCAGCGAGACGGTCCCACTGCCGTTCTCCACACAGTAACTCTGCTGTAGCTCCTTCAGAGCCTTCCCTGCTAGCTGGGCTTCTTTGTCTTCTCCTTTTTCTGTCTGTCCACACTCCTTCCTCCACAAAAGACTTCTTCTGTTTTGTGTGACCCTGTTGTGTCCCCAGTTCCAAGAATGGTGCTCGGTAACATTGACTATGTGGGTGCACAGAGGGGGGCGGGTCTGAAGGGAACACGGAGGGCAGCCTCGGGGAGACGCAGGGAGGAGAGGGACAGGGCCTGCGAGAAGCGTTTGCAGGTCTGGACAGGATTTCAGGGGAAGCCGTTGCTCCTGAAACCAGCACAGAGGCTCTGGAATCCAGACCAGGCTGAGAATGCCCGCCCTGTCGCCCTCTCCTCTGCTAGCTTTGTCCTTAGTTGGTGATTTGCTGGATAGAAAATGAGAATGAATGCTACCTCTCTCCTGAGGGCCTCGGTCCCCGCCCAGAGGTCACTTCTCCATGCCAGCTCCTCGGCACACTGGGCGCTGCAGGGGAGCCCTGAGGTGGAGAATTCCTTCCCTCAGGAGCGTCTTGGAGCTGCCAGCCATGTTTCCACCCCAGGTCCTGCCAGGCCCCTGCCTCAGTGTCCTTCTGGGTGGACAGGGACTGAGCAGGGACGCGCTGCTTAAAGGTGGACCTCGGGGAACAGTAGGGAAGTAGAAACACTATCAAGTGTTCGTGTCCTGGCTCTGTGGCTCCGGTCACCTCTGAGCTGGAGATGCTTTTGCCTTCATTTCTCCTGTCTTCTCCATGCCCCCTGTCCTGGAGTGAGTGTCTAGTAAGATAATAATCAAGATGGTGCTTTAGAAAGTAGTTTCACTTGGGAGATTTACTCATGGGGGTGGGGGGTGGGGAAGGTAGAATACAGAAAGCTTCCAAGCCTCTTTCTCCCCAGGCCCAGAAGGCCCCCCCACAGGGGAGGACAGCATTTCTGACCCTCCCAACCCCCACCCCATCTCCATGAGCTCATGAGCTCAGGCTTGGCCAGTCCTACTTTGGTGAAGAAAACAGAAAGTGAAAGTGGCCCTGCAATCGAGGTGGCCAGGGAACGTCCGTCTGCAGAGGGACCCCAGTGAGAAGGGGCAGCTCCTTGCCCCCAGATCCCCAGCCCTGAGCTGCCTGTCCAGCCCTTGCTTCCCTGCCTCAGCCCCGGGGCAGAGCAGGGGACTGGGCAGTGAGAGTGTAGCCTGTAGCCACTGTTCTCCAGTCATCTGTCCTGACTCAACCTCCCGAGTGGGTGAGAGGAGGGGAGGGATGGCCTCGCAGCCAGGATTGTCCCCATGGAGAGGGCCAGAAGTTGGAGCAGCCGGCTCCGGGTCAGGATGCTGCCTCAGCTGGGACTTTCCTCTGTGGGTTTCCAGCAGAGTGTCCAAGGGCATCCTGGGAGGCCCAAGGTATGGGTGCAGGTGGAGGAGAGTGACGGGAACAAGACTCGAGTGTCAGCCAACCTCAAGCACTAACCTCGGGGCTGTGCACACCGCATGTGCAGTTGGCACGTCCCCGTTCATCTATTTATTTAACAACGACGTTTTGAGTGCCCGCTGTGTGCCCAGCACTGTTCTCAACACAGAGGACACAGCCATGGGAACAGATTAAAAAGAAAACAAGAACAATCCCTGTCCTTACGTTCTAGGGGAGGGAAACCGTTAACAACCACCAAGCACGTGAAATGATACAGAAACGGTGATGTGTGCTGTGGAGAAAAGTAAAGGCTGGTCAGAGGGCGGTGTGGGATGGAGACAGGTTTGCATGCAAAGTAGAGGGTGAGGGAGGCCATGCGGGGAAGGGGGCACTGCTTCTGATTCAAAAGTCTCTTTAATTCGCACAAAAGTCAAGGATGTAGGTATGATTATTATCATCCTGATGAAGGACAGGAAATCAATCCCCAAGGATGAGTCCAAGGTCAAATGTCTGGGAAGCGGAAGAACTGAAAGTTGAGCGCAGGCTCTGTCTGTGCTTGTAACCACCCTGCGATATTGGGCAGAGAGAGAAGGAAAAGACAGCATGGGAGGGGAAAGGGAAATAAAGGGCCTATGGGGGCCTCACCATGGTGGCCATCTGTTTTCCAAGCTGAAGATCAGGACACGACCTGAAAAGATTTTCCCGTTGCCTGTGCTGAGAGTGGCTGTCTGGGAGGGGCGGTTTGGACGCCGGCCTGGAGGGTGGGATTTCTGAGACATTCCAGTGGCTTGTGGGGCCCACGAGGCAGTCCAGGGGTAGGGCATTGCCATGGCAACTCCAGCCTGGCCTCCGGGGCCAAGAGCCTGGTGCAGGGCCACATGGCAGGGAAGCTATGCTGGGCATGGACCCAAGACTCTGTGGGCCAAGGGAGCAGACAAGGCCTAGGAGACTGTGGAAAGGAGAGAGGGGTATGGCCTGCAGCCCATGTGCTGGGCCAGTTAGGAGGGTGGGCTGGAAGGTTTCAGGAAGCCGCCTGGCAGGAGTCCGAGAGGCATGTGGGGCAGATCCCAGGCTTTCCTGTTGGACAAGACTGGGTTTGAAGCTTCCTGTTCTCTGGGCCTGAACAAGTCTCACCGCTCTAGTAAACTTGTTTCCCCATCTGTGAAATGGGGACAATAATGCACCACATAGGATCGTGGCAAAGATGATCACATGTGGAGATAGTGTATGAATGGTGCTCTGCATATTGCAGACTCAATACACGACTACTGCTGTTTGCCTCCCCCCTGAGGGGCACTGGGACCACGCCAAGATGGTGAGCTGGTTGGAATGGGAAGCCCTGTGGGGCTTGGGAAACACATGACCCTGTCAACCAGGCCAGTTGTAGCTTCCCATCCAAGCGCTGCACACGGGCTGGGCCTCGATCAGCAACACAAGAACAATACCCTTCCCAACAGCCAGGCCACAGGGTAAGCCCTCCGCGCCCCTCCCTGCCCCCTGGCTCCCACCACTCTGCAGCCCCAGTGCCCTGGTCAACAAGCCTGTCCACCCACACACCCCTGCGCTGGCCTCCTGGGGGCTGCAAGACCCACAGCACCCTCTGCTTGGGAGGACAGTGTGGTGCCCCTAAGGGGAAACAGAGGCACGCCCATTGTTCCCTCAGTGACTCCCCCCCTTCTGCCTGAGCTTTCCAGTAAACTCATTGCTACCCTAGTGCTGCTTCTGGAAAGATTGTTCTTAAAACGGGGGAAAAACCCGAAGAAATTTCAAAGGCTTTTACAACCCCCACCACTTCCAGGGGCTGAGCTGCACCCCTCTGCCCACAGTCCCATGGCAGAGTCAAGGACAGCTGGAACCCACCCAGCTTGCACCAATGATTCACCAGGTGACCTCGCGCATCCTCTCTGGGCCTCCTTTCCTTCCTTGGTAAAGTGAAGAAGGGTTTACATTACATCATCTCTATAAAGTCTAGTCATGATCGAAACGATTGTACTCATCAATTCTTTCCTTCGTCTGTTCGTTCATTCTCAGCACTACCCCTTCCTGACGGACGGAATGTTTTCTGTTCGTTTGCTGTCTGACTTACTTCCAGGAGGGCAGAGGCTTTGGTTTGCTGTGTTCACTTCAAGCGGGCGTGACAGGAAGCAGGAGCCCGCATTGGTCCATGTCCTGGAAGGGAACAGAAGCTCTCATGCTCAGACAGGGTGATGGAGGCGAGTCCCAGCAGGGCACTCCTGCATTTCTAAAGTTGTAGACAAGCTAAGGAGAAGGAACAAAGAATGGTGTGACCCAGGGCTCACAGCAGGGTAGGGGATGGGCCTCCGAGCTGCAGGAGAGACAACAGGATGGGAGCTGTGGCCTTTGGCAGAGAAGAGCAGCCACTGCCAACCTGTGGTCCGGGGGAAGCCAGTGAAGAACAGCCCCACCTCATTCTCCTCCTGCCCCTAACTTCCTGCCGCTGCCTTCTTTGGCTGAATCCAGCAAGGAGCCAGAGAGCAAGAGAGCGCTGTGACACCATCTTTGGGGCCAGGCCCTGGGGCACAGGGGGGTGGGAAGGTGGGCTGTGGTTCTGGTGGGGAGATGTGAAGTGTTCAGCCCACAGGCAGTAGGCATCTCCCGAGCACCTGCTTTGGGTCAGAGCTTGAATGCTAGAGACCAACATGTGACATAACCTTTTACAGAGCAAGGTCTCCGCCCTCCAGGCAGCACAGATATGCCCTGGCTGGCTCTTGACGAGTGAACCCTCTTCCTTCTGTCTGGGAGGGGGGGGGGTCTCCCTTCTGTGTCTTATTTGGGGGAAGCAAGTAAATGAACAGTCTGATTTGCGCACTTACACTGATAAATGGACATGAGGGAGGGAAAAGGTGGGTGGCAGGCCTGGGAGCTCTGGGTGATGGGAACTGGCTGGAGAGCCAGGAACCAGCCCTCAGGAAGGTGACCTTGGAGTTGTGTTACAGGCTGCAGTGTCTGAAGGGTTCAAATCCCCCTCCTCCACTGCTTTGCGGCGTGATCTTGGACCTGTTCCTTGATACCCCCACTTCTGTTTCATCATCTAGAAAAATGGGGGGATAAATAGGGCATAGGAATTTTGTGAAGATTAAACAGGAATTTCTGCAAAGGGCTTAGCACAATGTCTGGGCACATGGCAAACACTAAGGTTATAATTAGAGACAAGGACCAGCCCCCAACACCATTCCATTTCCCACCAACAAGAGCTCTCCACCCCCTCTCAGCTCCGTTTAGTCCTGAATGTTTTAGGTCATTCTATGCCTGGCATGCTGCCAAGGCTCTGACAAAGACAGGAGTTTCTGCTCATTCATCCTAATGCGAGTTCCTGCGTTTATGATAATAGGGAAAAAATGCATGAAAGGGCTCGCTGCCTGTGGAGGGGAAATCTGCTTAGAATTGAAAATCTGAGTCCTTCCTTGGCCCAGCTTTCCCCTTCCAGGGCTTTGGCAAAGGCAGCAGAAGGGGAGGCGGGGAAGGCTAGGAGGAAGAGGAGGGGAGCAAGGGGTGGGGAGGAAGAGCTGGTGGGGACAGAGGGCGGTGGGGGGCAGGGGCGAGGCCCTGGGCCCCCTTGAATGGCTTTCAGGGTGGCTGAGGAAGCCTGCCAAAAAGGCAGAGTGAAAAGGCCAGGCCCCGTGTGGCGCTGCTCGCGGTTTCCATGACGACACCAGCTGCTGCCTGGGCCCTGTTCCCCGGCTCCTTCTGCGGGGACTCGTCTGCCACCACATGGTTGCCCAGCTCACAAGGAGGAAAATTCTGATGGGTCGTCTTGGCTTGGTGTGCCACCAGCTAATGCCACGTGTTCTAGGCACCGTGCTGCGCTTCACGGGGGGGGACTGGGTCCAGGGAGGTGCTGTGGAAACTCCTAGAAGCACCTGCTTCATCTAATCCACGTGAAGGGAGGGGCTGCCTTGGGGCCAGACAGATGGGATGGGGATGGGACAGGTTTTTGGAGGCCTGTGGGCCTCTGGTGGGAAATGGTGAGACCAGATGTGTTTGCTAAGGTGGCTGTGACTACAAAGGGTGGATGGAGGGTGGATAAGGTGGTGGGTCAGAGAGGCAAGTGGGGAGGGGGTTATGCCATTATTCAGGACAGGGGCAATGGCCTGACCTAAGGCCTAGAGCTATTTAAAAGGTCGAAGTGACTACATCTGGTGTTGGGGTGGAAAAGGCTGATCAAGTGGGAGTCTGGGACATCTCCCATGGCAGCAGGTAGGTGGGGCTGTGCTCCCCAAGACAGAAAATAGGGCCTTGAACTGTCTGAGAAGTGGAACTCCCCTGTACCATTGTTGACTACTTTCTTCCTGAGCCCAGAGCCTACTTAAAGACTGGGATCATGGTGGGGATCCCAAGTTTGATGAATGGATAAGTGAGAGGAGGAGAGAGAATGATGTGCATGGAACAAATGAGAGGAGAGGGGGATTCTGCCCAAATACATGCCAGCCCCCTTGACCCAAAAATGCCCTGGCCTCCCACATGCAGACACGCGTTGTGTCGAATTTTGTCACTTAGATGTGTGATTGGTTTTGTGATTGTCGGTCATTTCAGCATCCAAATCAGGCATCACAAGTGCATTGTGGTTGGCTTTGGCTGTTGGAAAGCAGTGGAAGAAGTGATGGAATGATGTTCCAAGGAGAGCTGTGCAGGGCGGAGCCCAGCTTCCTGCATCTGTCTGTGAGGGTGCTGGTTCGCCGGCGCCCCTCCTTTTCAGTAAGCAGAGCCAGAGGATGGAAATGTGACACAGAGGAGCGGGCGGTGTTCACTCACACTCTCTGGGAGGAATCTCCCGGGCCTTCCCGTGTGCAGCTGTGGGGCACTCTTTAGGGCTTAGTGGACACAGAGCTTCACAGGGACACAGCTCCCTGTGTCATTCTTTTTTAAAACAGATTTTTATTGGTTTTATTTTATATATTTTTTTAAAATACATTTTTATTGATTTCAGAAGGAAGGGAGAGGGAGAGAGAGAGGAACATCAATGATGAGAGAGAATCACTGATCAGCTGTCTCCTGCACTGAGCCCATAGCCAGGGCATGTGCCCTTTACTGGATTCGAACCCGGGACCTTTCAGTCCGCAGGCCAGTGCTCTATCCACGGAGCCAAACCAGCTAGGGCTATTTTTATTGATTTTAGAGAGAGAGGAAGGGAGAGAGAGAGAGAGAGACGGAAACATCGATGAGACAGAAACATTAATTGGCTGCCTCCTGCCTGCCACCATCGGGGATGGATCCCGCAACCCTGACATGTGCCCTGACAGGAAATCAAATGGCAACCTCCTGGTTCCTGGGTCAGCGCTCAGCCACTGAGCAACATCAGCCTGGCCCTATGTCATTCTTAAGGGGAACTAGCTGGAGGAGGGGACACTTTATTGGATCTGTCTCATGTATCCCTGCCTTCCTACTCGTAACATCCTGATACCTCACTCACACTCTGGCTGCCCCCTTACCTTCTGTAATTGTTTTGTTTTCGCTTTATATCGAGCGAGTGTAAGGCCCTTGAAGTAAGGACCTTGTCAATATTGTTCTCCACTAAAATGCCAGTCTCTACAACAGTTTCTGGCCACCAGGAAGCGTTCGGTTTTTGCTGAAGAATCAGTACGTGGATGCGTGAATGGATGAACCGTGAGAACTGGCCAGTTTTTCTTAGATGCATTTCTCCTCTGATGGGGTGCAGGAGGTCCGTCTCTCTGTTTCCGAGGAAGGCTGAATTCCAAAAACCCCTGTAGACTGGACAGGGTTAAGGGTGTGATTTGTCACCCAACCTGTGCGCCTGCAGGTGCCAGGCCCAGTGTGGGAGCAGGTCCAGCAGTGGGCAAGCTAGACAGAGTCCTTGTCCTCATGGAGCTTACAAGATGATGCGGTAGACAAGCAGCAACACAAATGACTGAGTGAGGCCAGCGCGTTGTAAGTAGTACAGACGAGACGAAAAAGGCCTACAACGGAGAGGGGGAAAGGGAACCTAACTTAGACAGGCAGCCAGGGAAGGTCTTTCTGAGGACGTGACCCTATAGCTGAGGCGTAAAGAAGGAGGCAATGGCAAACGGATAGAATGATGGTCCAGGAAGAGGACCAGCAACAGATAGCAAAGGCCCTGGGGTAGGACACAGCCTGGCGTCTTCCGGGAAGGACAGTGGTCAGGGAGAGGGGGCCGAGCCTGGCATTGAAGGGCCTTGGCAGCCCATGGTGAGGAGTCTGGTTTTTATTACAAGTTCATTGTAAAGGTTTCTGCGGGTAAATGACATCATGTGACCCAGACTCTGGCTTCTGGGTGGGAAATGAATTGGGAGAGGGGTGGAAAGCGGCATCTGGAAGTGAAGGGCGCAGTTAGGAAGTGAGAGATGAGAGTAACTTAGGCAAGTGAGGGTGGTGGCCCCAAGCATAGGAAACGGTGGGTAGAAATGACTCCTGGCTGGACGTGGGGCTGAGAGGACCTGTTCATGGGATGGGGTGGGAAGGGAATGGGGCAAGTCTCCGGGACACCCAGGTTTCTGGCCTGAGGAGTCCACTAAACCTGGTAACCGATGTCCAGTCACTGTCAAAGAAAGACCTTGTGTTCATGGGACACGTGAGAGGCTTTCCTGTGGAGCCTGCAAGGTCTGGGCAGTAAAAGGTGCCACTTCTGCTCATTAAATAAAGACCCTGTGTGAATGGCGCCTTGTCCGCAGGGGCCAGCGAGACACAGTGTCCAAGGGGCCGGAGCTTGGAGAGCGGTATTGTCAACCGGGGCAGCACGGTTTTGAATTGTTCACTTCTTTCCGCGGCCGCCCTTCAACCCTAACTCCTCAAAGCATGCCTGCATCTGAGGGATGGCGCTCTGCCTTTGAAAGGCCTCCCGAGGGCAGGACCAGAGGATGAGAGGTGCAGGGATGGAGATTCTAGCTCCACACAGCAATAATAGTCAGAGCTTTGTCACTAGGAGTCCTTGACCAGAAGCTGGCAGGCGGTGTCTGGAGCGAGTCAACAAAGACACGGGATGCCTATGGCTGTGGACAGCCCTGTCCTCCAGCGTCCCTGCCCCTCAGGAGGACAGCAGCTGTCTCCCAGGGCACAAAAACCCCTCCGCCGGCCGGCTGAGGACAGCCGCTAAGTCACAGTTAAGCCTGCCCTGCTTGCTCTGAGTTTAATCATCTGTTTTCTCCCCACCCAAGGCCAGCAGAGCAAACCCCAGCGTGGGTGGAGCAGTGGGCCCGGCTGATGCTGTGCAGGCCTGTCCAGTGTCTCCCCGCTTTTCAGGAAAGAGCGTCCTCAGGTCTGCGAGGTAGTGAGGCCAGGGATGGTCCCCCAAAACTCTTCCCTCACAGGCTGGACTCCTGCAGGGACACTTCTCATGGGTGTGAGAAGGGGTGCTCCTGACGAAGCCACCTGGGCAAGCCCAAGCCCCTGCCCCTCTTCCCGGCCATGCTTACCACTCACGGGAAGAGCAGCAGTGCCCCTGGATAGAGAGAACTCTACCCCTGGGAGCCTCAGGGACAAGGGCCATGAGGCCAAAACTCAGGCTGGTCCCAGCGGCAGGAGGTGTAGGCTATCACCTCCAGAGGCTCTGAACCCTGGCAGGCTGTGCTGCTTTTCCCCAGGGCTGGTCTCCGTTGCTGCAATCGACTCTCCAGCTGCTGGAGGGAAAAGGGTTGGCCTCTGTGCTTCTCTGGAGAGGGAGAACCAGCCTGTGAGAGCAGCCCCAGGCCACCAGGCCATCAGGCCACCAGGCCACCTCGCATCTGGGCCACCCTCTGAAGACTTCAGTCCGTTCTTTGCATCTCTATCTGAAAAGTAGGGATCTAATAATTCTTATTTTCTGCAAGATTGGAGTAGAATGGTGGACAGGACAAACCTGGCACCGTTCTGGCACCGAGCAGGTGCTTGATCGTGAGTTTCCTCCTGGAATGTTCTTTCTCCACCATGCTCCTCCCTCCCCTATCATCTATGGGAATAGAGTTGCTGGCGATGGGCTGCTGGAGGCTGGGCGGGTGGGGGAGGGGGCTGTACTTGTAGGGAGAATGGATCCTTTTGGGCTGAAAGAGCCCAGCCTTTGCTGATAGGACTGCAAACTTGTATTTAGTCAAAAAATTATAATCATCATAGAGAAGGCAGGAGAGAGGGTCAGCTGCTGAACGTGGGCTCACTAAGGAGAGAGCAGACTTTCCTGTGGGTGCCATGGAGAGCGTGGGTCTAGCTTAAGGTGACCAGACATCCCGCTTTTGATGGGACAGTCCCGATTTTTAACAATTTGTCCCGTGTCCCGCGGCATTTTTAAAAAGTCCCAATTTTTGGAAAGAATGCACGACAAGCTAGGGAATGGCGGGAGAATGGGAAAGGAATATACGGTTTTCGGCAGCCAAGCGGTCAATGGTGTCCCGCTTTACCAATGTTAAAATCTGGTCACCTGGGTGCACAGCCCATAGCCCTTGGCTGTGGCCCCACCCTGGGGATGGGAGTGGGAAGGGACCCTGGGCTTGGAGATAGCAGATTAGCATCCAGACTTCCATGACTGGGTTGGAGGCCCAGCTGGGAGCTGGGGGCCACCCTGCAGGGGTGGGTGGCAGGGGCTGGAGGCCTCTAGCTCTTCCAGCCAGATGACCATGTTATTTTTAGCTCTGGAATGTTCCTCTCAAACCCCCTTCAGTTCTGTTTATCTTGCTTTTGTGTTCTTGTTCCTCTCCAGGAAATTCTGCAGCAGAAGTGGAATAAATGAGGGGAGGGAGAGGAGAGTAGGGGTGCCAGAAAGAATAGGAGAAATTGGCTGGGGTGGGCCGTGGGGAGTGGGACCTGTTCCCTCCTCCCTCTCCACCATCATGGCTAAGACGTCCATTGTGCTTGTCAACCTGGGCCTGGGATGGCTTCATCCTCTCACCTCTTCCACTGTGACCTCAGGTGAGGTCATTCCTAGGGTAGGGTGGGCGGGGCGGGGCAGCCCTCAGACCCATTCTGGACACATCCCGGTCCCTTGAAGGAACTCCTGTGTGAAAATGAACAACAGAGCAGTGGCCCTGGGGACAAAAGGGTTGGTGTGGAGTCCGGTTGGCTGACTCGGTCCCCCTCAGCCTCAGTTTTTTCTGCATAAAATGGGAATGTGAGTACCTCTCTCGAGGGAGCTGCTGGTAGGACCGCATGCAAAGCGAATAAAAAGCACTCTTGATAGGTGGCAGCTGTCCAGTAAATGTCAGCCAGTGCCATTAGGTTTGACGGGTCAGTCACATCGCACGGGGTGCTTGTGGGGTCCTGGTGGGGCAGGGGTCTCCTGGAGTCTTTTCAGAAGCAGGTGGAGAAAGCCACATCCCTCCCCACAGCCTCCCTGAAGGGAGTGTCACTTACCAGCTTCTTTCTCTCTCCCCCCCACACCCCCTCCCGCCTAAGCAGGGGTGCTGATCTGCACTGATGCTGCGGGTGCAAGACAAACCCGAGGAGGGGGATTTCCAGATTACATGCCTCCTGCCAGCCCCAAGCCCAGACTCTAGGACTCAGGGTCAAGGGAGGGGACGGGGCAGCAGCTGGAGGGGGGTGGAGTTGAGAGGGGAAGGGAGTAAGTTCCAGGAGCTTGCTGGGATGATTTCCTTCTGGTCCTTTGCTTTATGAAAAAAGCCTATGGGCTCCCAGGAGGTCCTGGAACTCAGGCCAAGATGCCTAGTGGTCAGCGTGAGGCTTGCGTGTCCTGGGGCGGAAGGAGGGCAAGGGCTGCGGTCAGTGAGTCAGTCAATAAACGAAGGGCTCTGTTCCAGGTCTAGTTGGAAAACTATGTGTGAAGGGGGAGGGGTGGGCATGCCCAGGCCAGTCTTGGTTGAAGGCAAGGGAGGGGGAGCCATCAGGGATAGCCAGTGTCCCCGGGGCGGGCATGGCACTAATCACGTAGAGGGGGAGCAGAGGCAGCAGCTGCCATATCCCGGGAGGCACTGACCTTTAGAACAAGAGGCAGAAATAGCTCAGAGGACAGACCTGCGTGGGGGAGATGTCGGACTGGGCAGGGCAGGCCCCAGCAGGAGGAAGAGGAGACAGCCATATCGGGCATTTCACGTGCTTTCTCCCTCTCACATCCCCACTCCAGAAAAAAACTGAGGCCCAGAGGGGCGTGGCCAAGCCTGTCACTGGCAGAGTTGGGATGGAGCCAAACCTAGCTGGCATGACAGCCCTCGCCACCACACTGCCTGCAGCACCCCTCCCCATGCCCGTGTGGCCATCACGGGGTGGGGTGAGGTTCTCGGCTGAACCTGTCCCTTTGGCTGCTCAGAGGTGGGGGAAGAGGAAGACCTCTCATGGAGTCCTGGAGGCCTAGCACGGTGAACCTCAACTACTGCTGTTTATTAAGTGAGCCCAGGGCCCCTGCACTTTCTCTTTCTTGCTCAGGGAAAGAGGGTCAGTCATTCTGCCACCTCCCCCAAGTTGTGCGGGGCTCAGAGCTGGGCAGAGCCCCCAGAGACCCCTCCTTGGAGGCATGGCAAGGACAAGCTTTCGGAAAAGGCCCTAGCAAAAGCTGAGGTCTGGGAAGGCGAGAATAACAGGCTCAAAATAACCGGATGACTGGCTGGCTGGCTCCCCTCCTCCCTCCCCACCGACAGCGTCCCAGTCTGCAGCTCCCAGCTGTTTCTGCTTATCTGAAGCCAGGGGGGCTGGTTGCCTGGTTACCAGCGCTTCTGATTAGCAGTTGGGTCCTTCTGCGGCAGGCGGCAGGCGGCAGGCGGAGCTGTGCATCCCAGCCAGTGGGGCGTGGCAGACCCGGGTCCCCCTGAACCAGCCCTTGGAAAGGTGGCACAGGAGGATTTGGGGGGCGGTATGAGGAATGCTTACAAAAGGACTCCCCTTGCCAGGAGTTGGCTCTAGGGGTGTTTTGGAGCCAGAGAATCTGGGCCCTGCCACTTGCTGGCTGTGTGACTGGTTAATTGACCTCTCTGAGCCTGTCTCTTTACATTTCCTGCCTCAAAGAGTAGGGTAAGAGGAAAATGTGGTCATCAGATGAACACCTGGAGCACAGTTAGGTACTCGATGAGTTTAATCCCTGCCCCCATCTGTCACAGTCAGGCCCCTTTGGACCCTGCTGTTCCTGAGGCAGGCCACTGGGGAGCCACAGAGGAGATGGCATCCTCCTGCCTCCTCGCTCCTGTGCCACACCTGCCTGGTGCCCCCAGTGCTCAAGGGGCTGGGGAGGGATGGATTAGGGAAGAGTGGACAAGAGAGCAGGCACAGGGAGTGGGCAAACAGCCTAGCCGTATGCGTGGCCCCAGGTGACCTGTCACAAGCCCTGGCCACAGGAGGGCATGTTCTGATCTCCTCGGGCCCAGTGTTCCCCAAAGGACCTTCTTTGCTTGAAAGGCAGGGCTGTGAGCCGGATGGGAGAAACCCGAGTCCACTCTGCAAGGAGGGCCTTTCCCAGTCTCCCTTCTCAGCTCTCCTGACACTGCCCCCCACCCCCACCCCTGGAGCCAGGCCCAGGGAGCAGGCAGTGAGTCTGGATGAGAAGCAACAAAAGGGCCCAGTGACCCCGAAAGGTGTGAGTGTCCATCACAGACCCTCTTCTTGATCCTCTTAAGGACAGAGGAGAAAAGGGACAGTGGGAGGGGCAGGGAGGGGACACCGTTCACCAGGACCTTTCTCTTGAATGGAGCATGAGATCAGCCTGTGCTTGTGAGCAGCAGAGAGGGGAGCCCATGAATAATGCGGAGAGAAGCACGGGGCAGCTAGACATCGGTTACTGTCTCATCAAAGCTGGGAATAGGTCTTGAATACAAATGGGGGAGGGACTGGAGGCTGGAGCACAAAGGGAGAGCTTGGTCGCACCTTTGGGGCCCAGCAGAGGCTCTGCTGGGCCAGGTCCTGTCTTCAGCCTCCTGTGGCATCCAAACAGACCAGGCCCCATTGCCGGGCCTTGCCCCAGGCTGGCCTTCCAGCTGGTTAGGGCAGTAGGAGGCAGTGCCCACCTGTCAGTACCTTCCCAGAGGTGCCATCGCCAGCAAGGAGGGTGGAAGGAAAGAAGGCTGAGAGATGAACTTTTTGGGAAGCAGAGAGAGCTTTCAGAGTTGGGGTGGTGCACTTCAGCAGCTTGGGTTTGGGGGCATTCTACAGGAGGGGGGTTGCTTGAGAGTCGACAGAAGAAAGCATATGTCATCAGGAGGAATCCAGAGTAGGTCCGGGTGGAAAAGGGAGCAGGCAATGGGTCTCCTCCCGCCCAGAGCCATCTTGCCCCAGGAAGCCACAAAGGTATACCTATGACTTCTTTCCTGAGTTCAGTGGGAACCTATGGAGGATTTTAACAGCACAGGGGCCAGGTCAGAGCTGAGTGAGCCGCCCACTCGGGTTGCTGGGTGGAGATGGCAGGATGGCAGGAAATCTGAAAACGTAGATGCTGCTATTGTCACGAGAGAGCAACACGGCATTTGTTTTCTGTTCACTTCTGCTTCCAGACTTAGTGGTCATGTCGCTTGGGAAAGAGGGAATGCAGGGGTGAGTTAAGGGACCGGCAGAGCAGTCCAGTGTGAGGCTGGGGTAGCAGAGGCCTGGGCAGCAGCTGAGGGTGGGAGCCGTGTGCATAAGGTACAGGTGCCCTCTGGGTGACTGGCTCAGTGGGGGGTCAGGGAGAAAGAGGTATCAAAGGAGACCCCTGGTTTCTGGCCTGGGTGCTGGGTGGATGGGGCTGGCTGTCACGGGGAAGAGAAGGACTGAGTTATTGGAGGGGGGGGTGGGGGCAGGGTGTGGTAGAGGGAAGATACAGATCCCTGGGGGATGACGACAGCTGCCTTTGGAAATCCGGTCAGGAGCTGGAGGCTGGCCTTGCTGCTGTGATGGCCCTGTGAGGTCAGACAGGCCTTTAGTGCTGCTCCCCAGCCCACAGGAAGAAGGGGCCTGCGAGGCTCTATCTGTGGGTCCTCCCAGCCCTGCCTGGGCTGAGGCGGTTCTGTCACCTGGGACAGCTCCACCCAGGTCCACAAGGCTCCCTTCCTCCCACTCCCCCCTTTACTTCCCCACCTCTGAAACCCAGGGCCCCAGGCCTTTCTTCTCTGTTTCTGAGTGGCTCTGAAGGGGACCTGTAAGGCGCTTTCCTGAGGGCAATTCCTCAAGAGAACGGCTCCCTGCCCCCCACCTCCTCTCACAGAGAAAAACCCCAGGGGGGCCAGGTCCCTGGCTGTCCCAGGGCTGCCCTGGGGTGTCGCCTTGGGTGGTGGGGTTTAGCACCTGTTCCTCCAGATGAGTGTTTACTGCTCTGTTGCCCCCAGAGGTCCCCCCCTCCTGTTGGCGTCCAGCTCCTTACAATTACACCACAGAAAGCTTTCCCACAATCACAACTCCAAACCACACATGTGCAAAATAATCCAATTACAGGAGCAATAGCAGCCCTGAAAGGAAACGAGTTCACCTGGGACTGGGGTGAGGGGCAGGGGCAAGCAGTTTGAAACGCCCCGAACAGGGGGGAGTCGGAGAGGAGGCGCTGGGGCTGGCAGGAGACAGAGTCCCAGGGACCTGGTGAAGACAGGTGGATGTCAAGTCAAGTGGGACTAGAGGAACACGGGTCAAAGGCGTCTCTACAGCAAGCATGTCCAGCTCAAAGGCGAACACAGGCCAGATAAACAAGGTTTAAGTTTACGTGGGCTGGAAAAAGCAAAAGCTCCAATTTTCATAGCAACGTAGGCTTACTACGATAGAGACACGCTGAATACAAAGGGCTGGAATAAATGAGCCATCGTTAACATAAAATAATAGAACATTTTAATAAAAATTGATAATTTTTCTTAAACATTAACTTGCCAGACACTGAATAACTGCACAAATTAATAAGCATAACACACATAAACCTATTTTTCTTGTTCTCCGAAAGTGAAATATTTCCTGTTCCTCACACTAAACAAGTCAGTCCAAGACTAATGACATAGCAATCGACTGCTAAAACATTCGCTGCTAGTATTAGTGGGGAAAAATGGCATGCCTGCTAAGGCATGTAAGGGAAATGAATGCAACACGATTATAGTATCAGGCATTAGCGAACATTGTAGTTTGTTACTAAGAGTTATGTATGACAGGATATTGTAAAAATTAAATTATGAAATTTTTATTAAAACGTTTCTTACATACCATTGTATTGGCTGGGCCACAAAAATATTCACTGTAGGCCGAATGTAGCCCAGCGGCCATGAGTTTGACATGTTTGCTCTATAGGGCGTAGGAAATAGAAAGTTTTGTTTATGCTTACATGCTTCGTTTGTGTCCACACCTGTGGTGCTCCAGAGAATGTTCTGGAGATGCAGAGGAAGGACATAGCCCTAGTTCTAGAGCAGCTCAGTGCTGGGAGGGGCTGGACTAGATCTGTAGGGGCGGGGTCCTGGAGGTGGTGGAACCAGCGAAATCTATCTTGGGGAGAAGTAGCAGACACCCTGGAGAGGAACAGCTGTGCAAAGGGCCAGTGACAGGAGACGGTCATGGCATTGTGGCTTGAGCAGTTTGTGTGTGTGTACACGTGTGTGTGTGCATGCACACACAGCTAAGGACTTCAGACAGTGTGCACAGCAGGTAAGAGCATCCTTGCCAAAGGCCCTGTGCTCTCTGCTGCAAATTTTAACTTGAATGCACGGAACACATTTATTTTACTATTATTATTATTTTTAATATATTTTATTGATTTTTTACAGAGAGGAAGGGAGAGGGATAGAGAGTTAGAAACATCAATGAGAGAGAAACATCGATGAGAGAGAAACATTGATCAGCTGCCTCCTGCACATTCCCCACTAGGGATGTGCCTGCAACCAAGGTACATGCCCTTGACCAGAATCGAACCCGGGATCCTTCAGTCCGCAGGCTGACACTCTATTTACCCAGCCAAACCGGCCAGGGCACTGGAACACATTTAGATAACGTGGAGCGAAAGAGTAGGATTTGTGTTTTGGGACTGAGAAGCAGCTGATCGGGAAGCCTGGCAGGAATCTATGTTTGAAATGACGAAGGTCGGAAATGATCCTTCATGCTTCTCTGGGCTCCCCCTTCGCTCCCTCCAGTGTCAAACATTGTCCTTCTCTTTACAAAGAACAATTCACTTAATCATCATAACGATCCTATCAAGCGGGTGCTACTGTTATCCCTACTTTGCAGGCCAGACAACAGAGGCCCAGAGGAGGAAAGTAACATTTTCAAGTCCCCGAATCTAAGCAGGGAAGCCAGCACTCAGACTGGGCCCTGGCTGTCAGGATGATGAACGTGGGCCAATTAGCAGGATGCCAAGGAGGAAAAGTCAGGCTCCTTGGGGGAGCAGGGGTGAGGGAGAAGGAGAAAGCACGGCCAAGGGTGAGGGAGTATCCTGGGTCAGGTATGTCCCCCCCCCAAATTCATGTGCACCAGGGACCTGTGAATGTGACCTTATTTGGAAATAGGGTCTCTGCAGATGTAATAAGTTAAGATGAGGTCATGCTAGAGCAGAGTGGGTCCTAACTCCAGAGACCAGTATCCTTATAAGAAGAACGAAATTTGGACAGAGACACCGGGGGAAGGCCACATGACCACGAGGCTGAGATTAATCAGTCTGAAAGGCCAAGGATTTCTGGCAAACATCAGAGGCTGGAAGAAGAAAGGAAGGATCTTTCCCCAGAGCCTCCGGAGGGAGCACGGCCTGCCGTCACCTTGGCCTCAGACTTCTAGGCTCCAGGCCTGTGAGAGAATAGATGTCTGTTGCTTTAAGTCACCCAGTTGGTGGTGATTTGTTAGGGTGGCCTTAGGAAATGAATATACTCTCCCCACTTCAAAGACATGGACCCAGAGAGGAGGATGACCGCATTTCTAACTTGGTCAGGCAACGTGGAAAGCACAGGGAAGAGGCAGGCACCGGTCCCGCAGGAAGCCTGAAAAGGAGAGCGTTGAGCCGGTCTGGGAGGCATCAGCAACGCAGCTCTGACTGTGTAATCATGAAAGGTCTTGAGGAGAAGGAGAAGGGGAGGAGCCTGAGAGATGAAGAGCCGGCAGATGAGCTCAGCCGGGAGAAGGACACATTCAAAGCTGGAGGAAGGGCACAGAACCAAGGGCAAGAAGAAGGGAACCTCAGAGACTGCCCGCTGCACCCCCACAAGGGGCTGAGGCTTGTAAAAGGACCAAGAGCAAAGCAGTGCTCTGGAAGGTGGGGAAGGGAAAGCTGGAGTTTTTAAAGGTTTGCTGAAATCAGAAACACTTGCTTAGGGTGGGGGCTAAGATAGGCTTCCTAGATGGCAGGTATATTCAGACTAGAGGCCCAGTGCATGAAAGTCATGCACTCAAGGGTGGAGGGGTGTCCCTTAGCACAGCCTGCACCCTCTCCAGTCTGGGACCCCTTGGAGGATATCTGACTTCCAATCCACAGGGATCGGGCCTAAACCTGCAGTCAGACATCCCTCTCACAATCCGGGACTGCTAGCTCCCAACCACTCGCTTGCCTGCCTTCCTGATTGCCCCTAACCACTTCTGCCTGTCAGCCTGATCACTCCCTAACCACTCCCCTGCCAGCCTGATTGACACCTGACTGCTCCCCTGCTGGCCCAGTCACCCCCAACTGCCCTCCCCTGCTGCCCATCTTGAGGGCGGGGCAGTCAATTAGCATATTCTCTCCTTATTGGCTGTGGGTATCGCCATCTTTGCAATGGTGTGAGGATCAATTCGCATATTCCCTCTTTATTAGGCAGGATGCTACTTGTCATCAATTGTCTCTATAAAGATAATGGACTGGGAAGCAAAAATTTTTTTTCTTTTTTAATGGAAAGAGTAGCATTAATATTAGCAAGAGGGCATGAAACCCAGGATCGGGGAGACGCAATATCTATAAGGGAATGAGATGCTGTCACTGGAGGCATTCAAGCAGAGTCTGGGGGAACCGCTCATCAGGGGTGTTATACAGGTGGTTCCTCTGAGACTTGCAGTGGACACAGCCCGCTCCTCATGGGCAGGACTCCTGACCTTGGGTTCTGCTCCATCGCCATGAAGGGAAATCAGACAGTACCCTGAGGCACCCGTGCTTTGCTCTGGGGAGAGGGCAGGAGAAAGACAGCAATGAGATAGGGCTTCAGCTCAGACTGGGTAGACCAGGCAGATCAGAACCTTGTGATGTGGTTTTCTTGCTGTGAAGGTTTGGTGACCTTCAAAGTACAGACCTAACTTTTCGGCTTTTTATAATTCATTTAATCATAACAATGATCCTATCAAGATAATAACACTACCATTATCCCCACTTTGCAGGGCAGACAACAGAGGCCCAGAGGAGAAAAGTAACATTTCCAGCACTGAATGCAACACCCATCCCCAAGTTCTCCCCCCCCCCCCCATTTCATGCCCACCTGCCTATCTTTAGCTTCTCCTTCATCCCCAACCTGGAGCACCTCCCTGTCTGGTCACCGTGGCCTCTCGCTGCCGAGGATCTCGGAAGAGCAAGGCCCTCTCCTGAGTGATGTGGCAGCAGGGAGAACGGTTTCCCTCTTTCTCCTCCTGCTCCTCCCTCCTCTGCCTCTTCTCTTTGTTCTCCTCCAGGCCCTCTCTCTGCCTGCACAGCTAGCTGGCAACATTAGCTGGCTGGGGATGAGCCAGGGCGAGCCCTGGCCTCCTGTGTCGTCTGTCTATCACATGAGGGGGGCGCGGGGAGGCTGTGAGCATTAGAATGATCTGTCCGGCTCCCGAACCCCTTCAGTTCAGGAGGTTCAAATTCCGAGGTGCCTGGCTCCACTCCCAGTGTGTTGACGGCAGGTGGGGGAAAGGAAACAGAACAGGGTGCCCTTGGCTGAGGACAGGAATCCGCATGACGTTTTCTCTGACCTTGAGCATGCCTTCTGCCTGCCCTGCCTCTCAGGGGAGACGGAGCTGGAACTTGCCCCTTTGGCACTGGCAGCCTGTGCGTAGCTCTCACGAGTTCTCTAGCACAATTGAGTCCCCGTCCCAGTCTGGGGCCTGGGACTCAGCACCCCGGGGAAGGGGATACCAGGGGAGAGGCATGTCCTTGGGCCTCAGCACCATTGGGCCTCATGGTCCAGCAGATGCCAGGCTCACTGTTGACCTGCCTCACCTGGCCTGACAGCCTTCTCTCCTGCTCCGACTCAAGGTCCCTGATGCCTCTTTCACACCATAGTCGAGAGTCACCTCACCTGTCTGGGCCTCAGCATGTGACAGACGAGGCCAGGCCAGTCACATTGCCTGCCCCAGTGCTGAGGGAGAGAAGCCTCTGGCTTACTTTGCTCTCTGGCCTCTTAATTCCTTCCCCCCTTTTCTCTAAGATCAAACCAATAAACACTTGCTTTATTCTTTTTAAACATTTGATATGTGTTTGCTGAAAAAGAGAAACAAAGAGGCTATCATTATTACAATCACCACCTAAAAATCAATCACTATTAACATTCCGGTGTATATTATTTCCCTCTCTCCCCCCAGACACTGAGGACTGGTCAGTGACGGACCAGGCAGGGTTCCTACCCTTTCGGTGTGACATGCCTGTGGGAAACACTGCACACAATCTCTATGGCATCACCTGACAAGACGGAGCCCTCTCTCTCTGTTCCCTTTCCCCTCTGTCTCCCTCTCTATTGCCATTGATTTCCTCCCCAAGAATCCTCCTTTTTCTGTCACACATCCACATTGTGACAGAAAGAGGCTTCATATGCAATTTGAAGGTGCTGGGCATGGATTGGGGGCGGAGAGAGAAGACAGTCCTCACCCGTCAGAGGCAGGATTGGCTCAGGTCCTTGCCTAGAGAGAGCTCAAGGATGCATATGCCCCACACCTTGTACCAGAAAAGCCACATCCCACTGTGTGAAAGGATGTGCTCTCTGAGCCCAAGACTCCCTGGGGGCCAGGGGCCAAGACCCAGTTTGCTGCCACCATGGTGCCCAGGGCCTCCCATTGGCCTTTCTTGCGTCCTAAGTGATGTGAAGAAGGAGGAGGGGGTGTTGAGATGGTGAGGAAGGAAGGGAAAGTGAGAGGGGAGGGATGGATAAGAGAGGTAGGAGTACCAGCCTTGTTTCCATAGCAACCACACATGTGAGCCAGCTGCTGTTGCCATAGAAACGAGGAGAGCCTGCTCAGAGGCGGCAGTGTCTCAGGGGAGACACTTTTTTAAAAAAAAAAATACCCTTTGATAAAAATAAAGAAAAAATAATGAAAGCCACTCTCTCTGGGATTCAGGGACACTGCTGAGTGAGGTGACAAAGGAGAGAAGGGGGCTGGGCTGTGGGGAGAGGCTGTGTGGCCAGGCGCCTCTACCTGCTGCAGAGAATTGCCGAGTCAGTGTTTTAGAACTCAGGGGCTTCCGAGATCACCCCCACTTGATGGATGAGGGAGGGAGGGCGGCTGGGGACAGAGGCAGGTGGTTCACTCATGGTCCCAGTACAGGAGGAAGCAGCTCCTGGAAACCCAGGGCCTCTCTGGAGAAAGGAAGTGTTCTATGGGATGTCTGAGTGCAGCCTCTGGGGTCTTCATGAGCCAGTACATGGAGATTGGGAAGGAAGAGAGAGACAAATGGCCAAGTTTAAGCTCCTTCAGCTGGAGTGGGGAGTCTGGCAGGTGCCTTGGCCTCGTTCTTTCCTCTCCCTTTACTCCATCCTTCTGCTGAACTCAGCTTCCCAGGTTTCGCCTGTGTCTTAGAGGACCAAGCCAGGTAAGTCCCCACCTGAAGAGCTGGAGAGAAATTGTCAGCCAACAACCATGAGACAGCCTCCCAGTCTAAAGACAAGAGAAGGAAAAGGGTGGGAAACTCCTGGAGGAAGCTGCGCCACCTTCTCCAGGGAAAACCTCACCCGCCCGACACATCAGTGTGGTAGAACTGGGGCAGCCAGGCATGGTCACGGGACACTTGGTTCCTCACTAGATATGTGGCCAGGAGATGCTCTTGGTAGGGTCAAGTCCAGGGAAGAGCAATCAAGACACAGGTTTCACACAGGAAGGCAAAGCCTTCAAGGAGTCAGGGCTTTGAGGCAGGGTGTCTGAACTGCAGGGTTCCCATGCAGCATAGCTGGGCCCTGGCCAGACAGGGGAGGCAAAGGGTGGCCTCTGAGTGCTCCCACTTGACCAGGAGCACCTCTGCTTTGACCCCTTTCGCATGTCTCACAAAGCACGTTCCCAAATGCCATCTCATTTGACAACCCTGAGAAGCAGATGTGCCTGTCCCCGTTGTCAAGATGAGGACACAGTCTCAGAGAGGTCAAGCTTCTTGCCTAAGGTCACCCAGCTGGAAGCAGCCGAGCCAAAATGCCAACCTGGCTCCAGAACAGATGCCAGCCCCCTTCACAGGAAGGGAGGATGAGACCACAGAAGGTGCGTTTCTGCCCAGGATCTCTCCCCACCCCCCGGGGCCTCTCCTTGATGAGATGCTGCCTGGGGCCCACAGCCCAGGGCAGTGGCACAGAACCATGCAGGTCAGGGCCACATTCTGGGAAAGTGATTTCGCTGCCTTTGTCCTGGAGCTCCATTTCCTGTTTTCGTGGGGACTTTGTGAGGCCTCAGCCAGGAGCCCTGGCGGTGAGGGTGAATGGCAGGAGGGATGAGTGGGGGCCGGGAGGGTGGGACTCTGCCCTCACCTTCCAGGAGTGTCTTGTACCTCCTGTCAGCTGCCCTTCCTCACTCCCCCCTTCAGCCTCTAAGGCAGAGACCACGTGGGTGAGTTGCCATGGAAACTTGGAGTTCTATTTGAAAGCAAGGCAGGGTGTAATCAGAGCTGGCTGGGGGAAGGGTGCTGGGGCTGGGACACAGAGGTGGAGCGACTACACCTGTTTGGCTCCTGACCTCCTAGCTGACCTCTTCCGACCAGAAACCATCTTTTTAAAGACCTCGCTGCCCTTCTTTCCCGTAAATCACTTGCCTCCCACAGTCCCACGGCCATTGCCCTCTTTCCCCGAACTCATTTGAAATCTCAGGCAGTAGCCACACAGGCCCTGCCCTGATTCCCCAAAGAAGGAGTGATTATCCCCGTTATGCAACACAGGGTGGCAAAAGCCCAGGAGAGAGCGTTTGTGCCATACAAGGGTTAGGACAGAACCTCTGGGGTTATCAGGATTGCGGGCTGTGTCTGGGGAAAGAGGGGACAGTGGTGGGGACATGGTGTTCCAGAGACCGGAGCCTGCACCCCCCCCTCTATTCCCCACTATGGTTCAACTGCAAGCATTCAGGCAGGGCCTCGCTGACGCTGACGGGAAACTGGGCTGCTCTGAGTCTGACTGAGGGTGAGAGGTGGGTTTGCACTGGCCTCAGTTAGACTCCCCACCCCCCCTCACCCCCCTCACCCCCGCCACCGCAGTTAGGCTCAGGTCCTCGCCTGCTCCTGCCTGACTTGGGCGGCACTGCTCTTGCTGTGTCCCCCGACTCTGCCCCCACCCATGGCAGAGCCATTAAGAATTTTGCTTCTCCACTTCGCTGTGGGACTTGCGCAGATTGCCTAGCCTCGCTAAGCTTCAATTGCTTCTCCCGAGAAGCAAGAATAAGAAAACAACTTTCTCTCAGGGTTGCTGGAGGATTAAATGAGACAATGTATTCCAAATGCTTAGCATAGCGCCTGGGTCAACAAAAACAAACGTCTGATTAGTATGATTATGCACCCCAAGCCCCCAATGAACCCCATCTCCTCCACAAAACCCTCCTTTCTCGAAGGAGGGAGGAACTGGTGCTTGGAGCGGCCACCTGTGATTCCCAGGCATTTTTTCACGGCATTCTTGCAACAGCCCTGGGAGCGAGGTGCTCTCCTTGTTACCCCATTCTACAGAGGTGAACACTGAGGTGCAGCGAGTGTCTTGCTCAAGGTCACTGGCTAGTGAGTAAAAAGCAGGGCCAAGATTCAAACTCCGCCTGCCTGGTTTCAAAGGCTTGTGCTGTTTCTGTCACAAGAGACACCTCATATATGTGTGGCCGTCCCTCCCCCAGCCATATTCCTTCCAGCTCAGAGCAGGTAATTATTGCCTCTGTTTCTCTGTTGCCCTCTCACTGGACTCCCTCTGCAGCAAGGCAGAGAGTAGGGAGCTAAGCAGAACCAGGGAGGGACTCAGACACCGTGAATTCCACGGGGAGCTTCTAGGCAGCAGGGAGCTGCCTGTCACGCAGGGTGCTTGTAGGAAGCAGTGACCTGGCACAGGAATCGCCAGGTAGGAGGAGGGTTCCAGGTGCTCGTGGGGGTTCTCTGGATACTGAATTGAACTCACCCTAATCCACTCTGATTTTGTCCAGCTCTGACCTTGGTCTCTGGGCCCCAACCTCCCAGACCAGGGCTGTTGAGACTTTGCCAGACGACCTTGACCTGGCTTTGTCTGTTAGGGGACTGGAAGAGACAGAAAAGGCTGGAGAGAAGAGGGGAAAGAAAGGAGAAGTGGAGGGAAAGGGGAGGGGGGAGGAACGGGAGAGACGGAGGGGAAGAGAGCCGGCTGGAGGGGAGGGTGGTGGGAGGGGAGAGCTGCCAAGTGTGATTCTGAGCTCTGAGGAAGAAGAAAGGATGAGAAAGCAAGAAATCCGTTTCAAGGGAAGGATCAAAGGGGGAGGGAACTGAGGTTGGTGAGAGAATAAGAGAAAAGAGAAGGGGGAGAAAGTGAATGAGGGAGAGTGAGCGCTGGGGGAGAGGAAATAAAAGGATGAGGAGAGGGGAGGGGAGAAAAGAATAAAGGCAGAGACCGAGCAGCTGCCAGTCCTCCCTCCCGCCAAATAAAGGCCTTCGATGGCCACCAGTGGCTGAGTGACCTGGGCACCGGCCATCCCTCAGTCTCAGGTGGCTCCTGTCCACCTTTCTGGCTCAGCCTTTCTGGCTTGGCAGTTCCACAGGAGCGAGATCTCCATCTTCCACCATCCAGCCCTGTTCTATGAAGCCCCCCCCCAGGGCTTTGTGGCTGGTGCTTGCTGCCTGCAGAGTCCCCAGGTGCACAGACCTTCCAGAACCTCCCAAGGGGGCAGAAGCCAGTAGCTGTGCAGGAGTTGGGGGGGGGGGAAGAGCATGTATGCATACAGCCCAAGGGATTCCCCCTCCTCTCACTGCCGAAGCCTGGCACATTGCTAAGGAGGCAGCAATGGGTTCTACTCTAAGCACTAAAATGTATTGGGAGCTTAGCAGGAGCTAAACAGGTTACATGTTTCTCATTCCATCCTCACAGCATCCCTAAGAGGGTTGCACTGTTGTTTCCGTTTTCCAGAAGGGGAGGGAGAGCTAAGGTGATGATTGTCCAGCTCATATACCAGGTAGCTAACAAGAGGAAGGACTGGGCATCTAATTGGTGGGGACAGAGGTCATGGACCTCTGAACAGGGTCTGGGCTGGGTTAGGGTTAGGGGTTGGCAGCTCTGAGGGGAGAGCTAATGAACTGTGATGGTTTGGGCAGGTTGCAGAAGTCTGTGCCTCAGTTTCCCCGTCTGACATTACTGTTGCTGTAGAAGTGTACCTGAGGGGGAGAGGGCCAGCGAACAGGGCGCACAGTCACTGTGGGTCTCTCGGAGGGAGGAAGACTTGGGCACATGGAAAGAAAGCTGTGTAAATAGAGTTTCCCTTGCCCCAGCCACAGCAGCATCTCCAGGGGAGGTCAGATGGGTGGTATTATTGCTCTGTTTTCATGGGGCTTCTGCAAACCTGCGGACCTTCCTCTAAAGCACTTTCGTATATGGGTACACACACATGTGCGCACACACACACACACACACATGATTCCTATCTGCGCAGCCACCTTCCATGGCACATAAAGCTCTCCTGGCTTTATTTTATCTGATAGAAGGAGGCAGCAGGGAGACAGATACAGCCTGGGTGCATGGGCAGTGAGTTAAAGTTCCACCCTTAGGCATCCTGTGGGCTCTCAGGGAAACAGCACCCGCCCTACTTGAGGCCTTAGCCCACTCCCACCCTCACAATACCCAGGGGTCATCTGCAGACCTGCGGATGCCATTGCTCCCTTGGCATGACCTGGCAGCCTCTCCGCCCCCCTCTCCGCCCCTCTCCAGCCTGAGGGAGGAGCTGTGCCTGCTCCCTGCCCTGCTCCAGGGCCCTGGTGGATTCCCTGTCACTTTCAATCAGGGTCCATGTTAGTTCTAGGGTTTGGAAAAGGGCTTTCCCACTCCTCCTCCCCCAGATGGCAGCTCCCCTTCCCTGGGGACGCAGCAGCCCTGGTAGCCTGTAGTTGCCGCCACACGGCAATGCTTGGGTTTCCGAGGCTGGGGGGAGGGGGGGCGCCCGGCGAACATGACAGGGAGGTTGTGTATGTCAAGAAGTGTGTGTGTGTGTGTGTGTGTGTGTTTCATTTTCAGCCCCAGGTGAAGGGGACTCAGGGACTGGAATTGCACCCTCCTAGGGAGGGGTAGGCCCCTCCTCCCAGCTCAGTCCCAGCCAGCTCAGTGGCATCCCAGCAGCAGGGCACTGGGCCACAGAAGGACGCCCCAGATGGAAATGGAGGGAGAGGGTGGAGATAGGCATCCACACTGTAGTCAAAGGGAGAAGGCCCGCATGTGGTGGGAGCTGTAGGAAGGAGGGAGCCAGGGCACCAGCAGGCACAGTGAAGGATCCAGAGCCTGAGGGGGGAGGGAGACCCCTGCCACCCAGCTCCCCCCACCTGCCCAGGGGCGGTGGTGGGGGTGTCTCCCACTGCTCTTCCTCAGCCGAGAGAAGGCCTCTCCGCGCCTCCAACATGATCTGTAATTTCCGGCAGACATTTGAGGTCCCTGACATCTGCATAATGTGGGCCAGTCTCTTAGCAACGGGGAACAGCTGTCTGGCATTTCCAAGATTAAACTGTAACTATACCCGGTCCTTGCCAGGGGGAGGGGGGAGGGGGAAGGGGATAAACACTGCCTCCTGGCATTTTCAAACTCATTTAGCTTTTATTCATTTCCTGCCTCCAGTAAAGGGGCCAGGGATTCGGCCCGGGCCAGGCTGTTGCTGCCCCTGCTTCCTCGGCTGCTGCTGCGACCGCAGATGGCTCTTCACCCAGATCTGTTTGCTTGCGGGAGGGGAGGGGCGGGGAGGGGAGAGGGGACCGCGCTAGCCTTTTTGTTTGTATTGTATTTATTTTCCGTAGGTGCGGTGATCCTGGCACACAGCGTGGGCGGCATATAGTGTAAGCAGCAGCCCAGGAGGAAAGGCCATGTGGCCCATCAGCTAAAGCCCCCGAGGCAGGTCCAGCTTGGTTTAGTTTCATCTAGGTCCACTGCTGGTAGTTGTGCGCCCTTGGTCCAAATCCCTTGACCTGCCTACACCTCCATCTCCCCGGCTGCAAAAGGAAATGGCTCTTTCACCTCATGGGTTACTGTGAGGAGGACATGAACAGGCACTAAGGCAACCGAGCCCTGATTCATAATGTGCTTCTGTTCCTCAGGTCCGCCCCCCCCCCCCCCCCCCCCCCCCCCCGCCCCATCCCCTGGGGCCCAGAGTCTCAGCCTAGTTCCCTGCAAGCCAGCACCTTAACAGTTCCCCAGAGCCCCAGGAAATGGCACTTTTACCCCATAGGACATAAGCAGGGCTCAGTGTCCCCATCAGGGTCCTCTCTGCTGCCTGGCACGAGGTGTCCTGCTCCCCTGGCCGGCTTAGGCCTGGGCAGCTCCTGTGTCCCAGCCCCTCTGCTGCCAACTCCTGCCATTTGGCCGTCGCCTCTGAACTCGTGAATGTGGTGTTTTGGTCTTGCAGCAAGAAGGAAAAATAAAAGGGTGGGTGCGGGGAGAGGGAGAAGGTGGAGGAGGGAAAAACCCTTCAGCCGAGGGAGCCGCCTGTACTGGCCAGTTCCAGGAATGTGTTCTGGGACATCGATGCCAAAGCAGTGACCCAGGCAAGGCGGCCAGGCTGGAGAAGGGAGAGGCCGGCTCCAGGACGGGCTGCCTCCCACCGCTGCCTCTGCTGACTCATCGCGGCTCCAGCTGGCAGGAGCCTCTTCTGGGGATGGCTGTTGCTAAGATTCCTCAGAGATGACTGATTGCTTCTCCTTGAGCTTGCTGAAAACATGTTTGTAGACTGCACGCAAACATATACACTCCTATGGGCCTGCACGCCTAGCCTGATACCTACACATGCGTGCTGTGGGGGGGTGGGGGGGGTGCGCATGGAGCAATGCAACAGGCTTCCCGTTCCCATCACCTTCATGACACTTAGGAATGAATGCCTGCACACGCGTGCAGACCAGCACCCTCCCCCACAAGGGACAGAAACACGCCAGGTTGTCTGCAGACAGGAACTCAGGCAGGGGGAACACCAGGATCTGGGCCTGCCTTACTCTGAGGGAGTTTCCAGGTTTCCTGAGACATCCTTGGCCTCTGTCCTGCCTCTTCTCCCCCGATTTCTTCATTTCCTTCCTTCTGCTGTCCTGATCTAATTTCCCCCTCCCCTTGGCCTGCCAGGATTTGGATGTCTGCTGTTCCAGACGCTCAGCTGGGAGCTAGAACTCTCTGGAGCTGGATTCCTGGCCTGAACCTGACGCCCTTTGGGCAGGGGGCTCTGGGGGGACCTCAGTGCCTCTGTTTTCCCTGGAGAGAGGGGGCTGCTGTGAGGACTTGAGGATGGAAGGTTTCTCTGGGCTCTGCTGCTGCCAGGGTTCGGGAGACATCTGTTCCCCCGGAGCCTCTGCTGGGGGTGATCCTGAGAGCTCAGTGCAGAGCAGGCAGCCTGGACTCCAGCCTCCCGCGCACGTGGCCAGTGCGGTGTGTGACCTTGGTCACTTTGCGTTCTTGCTGCCTTGGTTTCCCCACCTGCTGGGCTGAAATGGGACTCTTTGCTGAGTCTGCCAGGGTTTTAATGCGACAGGGCTTGGCAGGCGCTTGGGCACTGGGCAAGGTTGTTTGTCACGGGTTCCTGAGGGGGGGAGGGGCAGGCGGCCGTGCCAGGGCGCACCACACTCCTCCTCTTACCAGCTCTTGTGGCTCAGGCTCAAGTGTGGCTGCTTTAAAGGGACTCACCTCGGGTCTACCCCAGGAGTGATTCAGCGGCGGTTGCTAAGGAAGGCCGGGTACCCGGCCTCGAGGGATGAGCTGTGGCCAGCCTGGATTCAGCAGGCTCAGCAAGGCTCACACCAGACACAAGAAAAATATCCGTCTGTGCTCAGGATCCTCATTCCTAAAATAAAGACAAGGCTGGCTCCACGGTTCCTGCTGGTTTTGACACGCAATGATGCGGGGAGGGGGTGGGAAGAAAGAGAGTAAAGCAAATGAGAAAAATAAAAATGAGCTGCACAAAGAGAAGGCTTTGTGTGGATGTCAACAGCCTAATGGAGCTCCGGATGGCAGGAGCTCTCTGCAGGATGTGCGTTTTGTGTTGTGTCACAAGAATAAACAATTGCAGGGCAGGAAAACACACAGCATCCAGTTCTGAGGACACCAGCCTCCACGCTCGGGACCCATCAGTCTGTTGCCCAGTGCACCCACCTCACCTGTGCTCCCTACTCCAGCCATAGGACAAAGCTAGCACCCAACAGCTGGCCTGCTGTCTTATTTGCATCGGAGGTGGACAGAGCTTCTATATGAGTTGCTTGCTGGCCAGATATGGGAATCACAAGGTGAATCAGTAAAAAGGGAAGCCTGTGAACTGGGCACACAGAGGGGTGTGCTCTGGGCCTCAGCAGCCCCATCTAGCTGAGGCGGACAGGCTGGGGCTCCTGCTGGCCAGGAAGCAAGCAGAGAATCACAACAACGCACCTTGATCTAGCCTTTCCTGCATGCCAGGCAGCTTTCTTCATTTGACGCTCATATCCATCTATCTCACCTTCACAACAGCCCCTGAGCCAGGTAGTGTCATCATCCTTGTTTTCCAGATGTGGACACTGAGGCCCAGAGATGGTAAGAAGCATCTTGAAAGGAAACAGGGCCGGGATTCCAGCCATCGCTGTTTGTTTCCAGAGGCTAGCCTTTACCACTTCCTCTCATTGTCCCCACCTGATTGTCAAACTCCAGGTCTGCACAACCGACACCAGGCTCACCACCTCGCCTCCCCCACTGTGGCCACAGGCAGAAGGTAAGTGGTGCTGATGTTCCCTTCCCAAGGCCCCTTCTGCCTCTGACCTCTGGGAGCTCCCGTACCAGCCCAGACCAGCCTGACGGCCACTTTTATTAACTTGCTCGTTGCTGAGTGACCCAAGGCTGAATTCAACTCTTTGGACCTTTCTGCCCCACCCCCTGCCCCTGCCACAGCACGAAGCCTGGGGGACCCCGTGGTTCCTTTGCTGCTCTGACATGCAACATGTCTTAGAAACTCCTTTATTCCAGGGCTTACCAAGCACAAACTTGCAGATGCTGCTGATATCCCCGGTCACACACACATACATGTGCTCACACATGCACACACATGTTCGTACGGGCACAAGATCTTGAGCAGAATTCCAGACACTCGATGGAAATTGGGCAGAGCTTCCGGGAGTCTCCCAGGTTTTGTTTTTGTTTTTTAATGTCAGGAATGATCAGGGAGCAGATACCGTGTACAGCTGTGACCGGGCTTTCACGGTCAGCATGGTGTGCAGTGCACACACACGTGTGTTGTTGCTCATAAGCCTGTCTTCCCTCCTAAACTAGACGGTCGGTCACACCTTTGAGAGCAGGCTGCTTTCTGTTGGTCCCCTCAGTGCCAGACACAGTGCAGCCTCGAGCTGGCCATGGGTTTGGATTTGTGCCTTGACGGGTAAAGGAAAGACAGCAGGTGACTGATGCTGGATGCATCTGCCATCCTGGAGAAACCTTCCCTAGCCGTCACCCAGACCAAACACACAACACGTCCTATCTCAGCCGGCTCCTCACTCGGCGTCCCATCCCTACCACTCCCTGCCTTCCTTTCCATCTCACACTCAGAGCCTTGATGCACTCACGGACCTGCTGCCTTTCCCCCTTGATGTTTCTTCAGAGGCCTCCGAGTGGCTGAGGAGAGAGAAGGACTTGGACTTGGAGGGGCTGGCTGGCCCTAGGTCTGGGAGGACACGCCCTCCTCATGGGACCTTCCCTCCCTTGAGGTCCAGTTGAGGCAGCAGACATGCCAGAACTGCAGCTGGGCCTCTGGGCTCAGGTGGGCTGGGTCTGAGGAACGTAAAGTGGTCCAAGTCCTTCCACCGCCTGGTCCACAGTCTCCTGTGCATGGAGAGGCTGGCGTATGTGGACCCAGGGAGGAGAGGAGCGGCCTGCCAATTTCTGGGGGGGGGGGGGGGGGG